>JAKTVH010000088.1:10503-42166 GCA_030557105.1 Candida frijolesensis | reverse complement strand
CACTTGTTGGCATTGATGTTATACAAAGATTGCACTATCACACCATACACCGCTAATGATTGTACCTTGAAGGAATTTTTCATTGCCACCCAATACAATGATCAACCTAAGTTCAACCAAGACTATGATGCTGGTATTGCCTCTCAGTATGTGGTCAATTTCTATGACAATGATTTCTTACATTTCTTGAGACTTTTCAACACCTCCAATGATGAAGAGTTAGATTATTACTGTTACTATAAAGGAGGGGCTTGTGATCTTCCAGATGTTGAAGCCATTGTTGACAGATTTGACGTTGAGAGTTGGTGGCCGGAAAAACAACCTGAACACTACAGTGAGCCAGTTTATACCAAGTCCAACAGAAGTAGATTCAACGTATTGCATCTTAGTGACTTGCACATTCAAATTAGATACGAAGTGGGTACCGAGAGTCTTTGTACCCAAGACAGTTGTGGATTCCCAGAATCATACAACTCAACGTTGATCCCACCTCATTACAACTTCACCAGTTACTATGCTCAAATGGATCCAAACTTGGCTATTGATGAATTCAAATACTCCTTCTATCCAGATGCACATTATGATGGATTAGAATATATCAAAGGTGAGTACTACGATTACCCAAAATACTTGGGATGGAGCTACAGCTATCTGCCAGCTACTATATTTGGAGGTTATCTCACTGACAGTCCAGAAATCTTACTCAACAATTCCTTGATTCAAATGGGTAAAATGAACAAAGACTTGAACTTTGAGTTTGCTGTTTTCACTGCTGATTTAGTGGATCACCAGACTTATCAATGTACCCCACAGTTCACCAAAGAAGAAGAAACCAGAGGATTCAAAATTATGAAAGAATACTTGGGTGATATTCCTGTTCTCCCATCACTCGGTAATCATGATGCCATGCCATACCTGTTGTTGGCACCTTTGAAACTTGATTACAACAACACTTATTCATGGAATACTGATGATATGATAGATTTGTGGATTGGAAATGGTTGGTTTAATGAAAGCAGTTCGCAAGAGCTCAAGGACCATTATTCTGGATTTGCATACACTACCGAGCGTGGCTTGAAAGTGATTGCTCTTAATTCCAATACTTATTACAGTTCCAATACATGGGGGTATTTGAATGCAACCATTGAACCTGATATTTTTGGACAATGGGAGTTCTTGGTTAGTGAATTGTTAGAAAGTGAAGCCAAAGGACAAAGGGTGTGGATTATGGCTCATGTTCCCCCAAATGGAGAAGATGCTGCAGTTATCCCTTCACGTATTTTCCAAAAAATTGTTCAAAGATTTGCACCTTATACGATTGCCAATATTTTCTTTGGTCATACCCATGTTGACGAATTCACTGTTGCTTACTCTCCAGAAACAAACACCACTGAAAGAGAGCCTATCGTTGGTGCATGGGTGGTACAATCGGTAACTCCTTGGAGACACTACAACCCATCTTTCCGTTACTATGAAGTTGAAGATGAAAGTTTCAACATCTTTGAGTCGTACAATTATTATACGCAATTGAATGAAACATTCATCAATGATGGTGCTGAACCAGAGTGGTTGTTTGAATATTCTGCTCGTGAGGTTTATGATCCCAGCGAAGAATGGCCAAAAGATGCTCCTCTTAACGCCACGTTTTGGAATAATGTTGTCATTCCTAAATTGAATGACACTGCTAATATTGAATTCAACCAGATGTATGCTAATTACTATTATAGATTCAGTCCATACACTACTAATTGTACTGACCCATCTGGAAAAAATATCAGTAGTCTTTGCTATAACAATATCTATTGTTATGTTACCAATTTTGATTCTTTAGAAAGAAGTAAATGCTTGATTTAGGTTTGTAGTTTCAATATAGAAAGTATGTCAAGTTTTAGTGACAAAAAAAAATTAAGTTTTGCAGCAAAAATGAAAAAAAACAAATGCAAGAACCGGGAATCGAACCCGGGGCCCAACGATGGCAACGTTGGATTTTACCACTAAACCATTCTTGCTCCTTGTTGGAATTGGATGGAAGACAAAAATCCCGGAGATGTCTGAAATGATGACACGAAATTCTAGTTTGATTTTGATACCTGGTATAAAAGTGAACATACTCTTGTTATATAACCAACAAGAATAGAAATGTTTATATGTACAGTAGATCTGGGAGTTATATGAAGCTTGTTGGTTAACATTGAAAAATTTCTTGATTATTTTGAAAGAGTTTTCCAAGAAAATATTCCTTCTACATTAACCAGCATTTTTTGCAAGATATCCAAGAGGACCCAAAAGAAAAGTCCCTCAAATTTTAAAAAAATAATCAGACCAAACGAAATCAATTTGTTGCAAGGTACTGATTATAACATCTCATAATCCAGTTAGATCATATCAATTGATTGATCATTTGCCAATGACATCAACTAATTCTATGATGTCAATACGATTGAGAAAAATGACCAAAAACAGTTAAGAGAAAAGTGAAACACCAAGATCCTGCACAGACACTTAAAAGTTCTTATAGTCGTCTCACTAAAGAATTTTAACAAAATAGCGCGTCTTAGTCGAGGAAACTATAATAAATAGATAACAAGAAACAGTTAACTACTATTTAAGTGAGGGTATTACTTGTATAATGCAAAGGAATGATAAGCAGGGGATAAATGGGAGGCTAAAAGTAAAAGCAACTACAAACAGTCTATAAATAGAATAGTCATCGTAGTATAGGAAAGTCACTGCCCAAGGTTCAGCCCCTTTTCCCACATCACTTTTTTTTTTTTTTTTCTCGTGGTGATTTACACAGAGGCAGTGTTTTGAGAAATGCTGTGGGTGCGTTCCTTGGTGACAAAATTAATTTAGAATATTACAATACATAAATTATCTTGAAAATGATCTGAGCACTTACACTTTCTTTTTCTTTTATATATTTCCAATTTTGTTCCTATTTACCATTATTCTTTTCTTTATCAATACCACCACAAGATGTTCCTCAATGTTTTAAAAAGAGATATAGCGGATTCAGCCACCAACACCGCATCATCAGTGTCCAGTGCTGCCTCGTCAATTTCCGATACTGCTTCGTCAGTCAACTCCTTTGCCAATTCCTTCAGAAGCTTTGATACTTGTATGGCCAACACGGGATGTAAAGTCATTTTCATCATTGGTTGCGTGCTTGGGGGTCTTGTAGTTTTATGGGTCCTCACCACTTTGTTCCAATGTCTATTTATGGGTGCTAAATGTATAGAAGCCTGTTGTTGCTGTTGTTGTCGAGGAAACCAAAAAACTGTGGTTTACGAAAAACCTTCACAGACTTATGTCAATCCAAATATGTATCCTCCACAATATGACCAAAGATATGCTTATCAACCTCAACCTCCTCCACTGTCAGCTTACCCTAACTACAACAGAACGGTCTCATCTGCTTCGGAATACAGCTATTCAAGAAACGACGGATACCAACCAGTTGGTGGTTATGCACACAAATCAGATCCATTCAGTGATCGTTACAAGAATTAGGAAAGGGAGATTACGTAGGGTTGTTATGAATTATGTACGAATTTAGACGTGACTGAAATAAGAAATTACAATTTAGAATTGAACATTCTGTAAAATGCCATAGAGTAAAGACATTCTCGTTGTACAATGTATCAATGTGTGTATTAAATAAGCATACGAACTACTAACACAGAAACCTACTTGTCACCAGTGGTTGATTTGATAAATTTCTTACTACGGCTGAACAATTTCTTACCAAACGACCCAGTGGTACCTTCAACTTTATCCTTGACAATACTGACTTTGCTTCGAAGTGACGCATGTCTCCTGAGATCATTATGAGGAGCATTTTGATAAGCTTGAGAGGCAACTCTGCCAATCAGTAAATGTGATTGTGTGCTTGGTTCTTGCTTCAATGCAAAGTTCAACCATTGTTGAATTCCTGAATCGTATTGCTGTTCTTTTAACAATGCCAGTCTAAATGCCGCAATTCTATCAATTGGTTGCGATATCGTTATTATACTCTTCCAATCAGAAACAGGGTACTTTCCTTGACTCAATGCAGGTGTCGAAGTGACCTTTGGGGTAACTTGCACTGTATTGTCTGTTTTTACCGTTGAAATTGACGTCGATCTATTTCTCTCTGTGGTATCCGAACTATCTGATGCCTTTCTTGTCTCTGGTGGTATTAGACTGTGATACTTCTGCGGCAATAAATCTTCTTTGGAAGCTGCTGGAGTAAATCTTTCTTCTTGAAATAATGGTTTCTGGAAATGGTTATCCCCCAAAACGGAATCATTGTATGACGACATAGTCATCGTAGGATTAATTGATTGGCTCTCACCGTGAAATTCTTCCACCTTATCGGCATCAGTGTCGTCTTGTTCATCCTCACTAATGGTATCCTCTTGTATACTCGGCATTGCTGCGTCGATAGTTTCGGGGACCGACAAGGAACTCGAATTCGAAATCTCTTCTGCGAGACTGGAATTGGTGTTTCTGACTTTGCTAAAACTATCATACGTACTCTTTTCCGGATTAAAATTAATGGACTCACTGTCATTGTCGTTGATAAACTGGTTGCGGAATCTATCTGTATTTGGTGTCCAGCCGCCTAAATTAAAGGTTGCATTGCTCAGTGTTGAAATCCTTCTCGAATCTCTAACGTCCTTAGGCAAGAATTCATCCAAGCCTTCCTGTACTCTCGAATTTGTAGTATCCATTGACAATCTGTTATTAGCGGTGTCCATAGATAACCTTCCAGTGGATAATGATCCAGATGAAACTACTGGATGTAATTCCGGAGGTGCCAAATCCAAACTTTCCTTCCTAAGCTCTTCGTCAACCGGTTCCTTAAGATGTTCAGAATGAGTATCTTCCTCAATATCTTTTGATGTTTCCGGATCTTTTTCATTTGTACTTTCCGAATACCCACCAATAATACCAGCTAGATCATCGGAAAAGACAATTGATTGTCTTGGGGGTTTTCGAACAGACTGCCTTCTACCAGACAACGAGCTCAAGTAGTCATCGTGTGCCTCCTTTTGTTGAGAAATTGACAATGGTTTAATTGGGAAATCATCGTCTTCATGATCATAATCTTGTTGGTTATGCGATGAGTCTTCATCGTATTTGCTAAACGATGTATTTTCAAAATCTGGCAACGATACATCATGGTTCAATGGTGGTAATATTTCGTCCGATCTATCGCCAGATGAATTGTTTAATTCATTTATAAATGAGTCAATGTCTGGTTGTGAATCATGGTGAACATCTAGAGCTTCATGATCCAATTCATCATTACTAGAATCCTGACTGTGATAACCCCAATCATCATCATCATCATCATCTTCCTCTTCTTCTTCTTCTTCGTCATCATCATCATGCATATCATTGTGTGGCTTATCAACAGATAGAACCAATCCTGGTTGTTCTGGTTTAGTTATTGTTTTCGTTTGCTCAAGGTTATTACTGGAATTTACATGTTTTGGTTCTTGTTCTAGCCCTTGTTCTTGCTCTTGTTCTACTTCCTGTTCCTCTGGAAGATCCACAACTTCATGATGAGTAGCTAAATGCAAAGAAACAGGCTCTTTCTGGAAGGAGTACTCAGAATTAAAACTTGTTTCTGATGCAACAGACGGACTTTCTGGAGGAATACCCGCTTGATTCGACGTACTGTATGTTGGTGTTGGTGGTTGGAAGGTTTTATGTTGCATTGCAATATCTCTAAAAGTTTGTGTAGTATTCGTAGTATCGATAGTAGGGGTATTTGAATTCGATTTTGAAGACAATTTCTGGAATTGGTCGACTGTCTCATTGAATCCTACTTCTGAGCGAATGTCATCACTATCACTACCATTTATATCGTCATCACTACTCTCGGAGTAGATGTTGTTAGTTTTATCGACAGATAGAACCAAGTTAGGTTGTGGTTGGTTATGTGTGTTTGCTCCATTTGTGTCCAGACCATGGCCACTCTTTTGCTCATTAGCAGATCTGAATTCTGCTTCATCAGCAATCGAACCTGCATCTTCGTGATACTCTTCTGGTAAGCCATCAAATATTTCTTCTTCACTCTTTATGTCCTTTCTGTAGATTGATAATCGCAAACCGGGTTGACCCAATGACGAAAGTGGATGTGGGTTCTCTGTAGTATAGGTGGATTCTTCGTTATCAATCACCTCTGGTTCATAAAATGAATTCCTTTTCAGTTGAACTGGTGGCGTTTCTGTCACTTCTTCTTCTTGCTTGTCTTCACTGTGGAGTGCTCCAACATGCTGTTCTTTGTCAATTGATAAAACTAAATTGGTGGGTTGCAGTTGATCTGAATGTACAACCTGTGAAGTTGCCATGGGCTCGATAACCCTTTTTTGAGGTTGATCCAAGTGAACCACTGGAAGAGGAGGAACATGATCGCTAGGCAATTCAAACCTTTGAGGCGTGACTTTCTTCTGATGTTGTTGGTTGTCGTCTTCTATTGGTTGGTCGTCCTCGTCTCCATCGGAATAGTCGTATTCATCATCACCCCAGTCACCATAGGTAGGAACAGAATTGACCCATCTTTTAGACTTCTGTCTCCCAAATCTGTCTGTCATAATTTGTTAAAAACACTGTTTGGATAAGGCCCCAATGCAAAGTCTTTTCTTTTTCAGATAGAAAAAGTGGGTAATAAGTAAATCAAAACAAAAAAGTACACGAGATCACGAATTAGTTTTCTCTTTTTTTTTTTTTTTTTTTTTTTTTTTGTCGTCTCTGTTTTTTTCCTTACAACTTAACACTTATATTTTTATAACATGCAGCGCAGTTATGTAAGTACGCTACTGGAGTGCTCCTGGGGCGGTGCCAAAAATATTTCTAAAAAATTTCATTGCCAGTCGTCGTACCAACCTTACGTCATATAGCATTACTGTTGCGTCGCCGAAAAAAAAAAAAAAAAATCAAAAAAATAAAACCTGAATAATTTCATAAGCTAAAGTACTCTATAAGACATAAACATAACCAAAAAAAACCATAACCAGAAATCATTTCAAGGTTTACAATTTACCTTCTGGATCTGCGTTTTGGTGGATAATGATATCTGGGTAGAAATCAGTAATGATTCCACCACCAGCTTGCCAGAAAGCACCATCAACAACCAACACGTCACCCGTAACGTAGGAGGCAGCAGGAGAAAACAAGAATACAGTGGCGTCAGCAATGTCCTGTGTAGTACCTTGTCTTTGTAATGGGATTTTGTTTTCCAAAGGTGTGTCCGAAGGTGGGGCTAATCTCAGCATACCTTCAGTACCAGCAATGGCACCAGGGGCAATACAGTTGAACCTAAGACCCAAAGGACCCAATTCAACAGAAAGCGCATTACTCAAAGCATCAACACCAGATTTAGCAGCTCCGACATGAGATTGCATTGGAACACCAGTGTAATGTAATGTAGCACTGACAAAGATAACTGCACCCTTGTTCTTTCTCAATTGTTCAAAAGTGACCTTGATGGTATTGAATGAACCTAACAAATCAATATCAATGACAGACTTGAAAGCATTAGAAGATAAATGGTTGAAATCGGCCAAGAAGTTACCAGCAGCACCCGCAATAACGAAATCAATTCTGCCCAATTCTGCTACGGTTCTATCAACGGCATTCTTCAAAGTTTCAATCTTACGAACATCAACACCACCAATACCAATGACTTTAGCACCTGGTCTCAAGGTGGCAATTTCTTGTGCTGCAGATTCGGTTTTCTCAATGTTTCTTCCAATAATGGCAGCGTTGGCACCTAATAAAACCAAGGCTTCTGCTTGAACACGACAGATGGAACCTGCCCCACCAGTGATGAAGACAACTTTGCCTGCGAAGATATCCGGTTTCCAGACACTGGTTTTAATGTATGATTGATCTAATGTGTTTGGCATGATAGTAATATTGTGCGATGGAAGCTAAATAAAAAAAAACAACAAAGTAAATTGTGGATGAAACTTGCATGGATTATTTATAAACTTCCTTTGATAATTGCGTTAATGGTATTTTTCTGTTGTATTGCTCGGTTCAAGTTCTCACTTGTGGGGTTGTCTTTTCGGCCCATGTGAATTTTATACGGGGCGAGATCTGCTACAAGCAAAGGCTACCCAAAAGAAAAGAAAGCGAATTAGAAAAAGAATGCGAAAAGCGAAGCGAGTTGAAATTGTGCTTCAAATAAAAAATTAAATCTATTAAACATTTAACTAAATGCCTCTCTATTTACATGTATCTATGAATCTAGTTTCCTATCAGAATTATTCTCGTCACGTGAAAGGGCATCCAACTGCTTCAATGCCATTTGATATAGTAAAAGCATAATTGAACTTTGTATACCTGTCCATATGAATCTTGGACCCACACCTGAGAATGCTCCTAATATACCTTCATGTTTGTATATCGATACCAAGGCTTTCAACGTGGCATTTCTGTTTAATAACCTGATAATCGGGTTGGTGATCGTTTGCTTTTTGGAAATGGAACTGCCCAAGTCGGAAGTGTTCATGGCAGTTTGAATACGCGTTTTGATAACGTCAAGCGGAGTTGTCAACACACCAGCTAGCCCACCTGCTGCTGCACCTGTCAACAATTCCACAGATATTGGTAAATCATCAGATCCCAGATTGGAATAAATGGCCCATCGACGGAAAGTTTCGTAAAATGACAATTGTAGAGCACTAAACGGTAAATCTCTAAACAATGTTTCCTTGTAACCAAAAACAAATGTTCTAGGACCTTCGGTTTTGTAAATTGTCATAATGGCATTCCATAATCCCTTATAGTTATATCCACAACCTTTGGTATACGGATTGTTATACCTACCTTGCAATTGTAATCTGGTCTTTAACACTTCTGAAGGCACATAAAAAACACTGGATGCCACGTCGCCTAGTATCCCTGCAATGAAATATGCTAATGTATCATTTATATGCCAATCATTAATCATCTTACGTTTCGAATACTCGTAAGTACCGAAAAATGCAGCCGTCGACGGAAATGAACCTAACACGGCTGGAGTGTATCCACCATACAACCCACGGAATAACCCTTCTTCTTTTAATATCGTTCTATACGCCGGGATCATATTTTTGTATTTTGCCTCGTATGGAAACCCCTGTTGTCTTGTTTTAACGGTATCCAAGGAGTGCATAGAACTGTCACCCACTACACCCCCAAAACCTCCTGCTAACATACATTGCCAAATTGGTTGTTGTTTCTCTTCTCCCTGACTTCGATCATCGTGATTTGTCGGTGGTTTACTTCGAAGATGGGGCTTGCCGTCCTTGTGATGATCATGGGGTTCGAAGGTTAGGGGTATCGTTGATGACGTAAAAGATTGTGACATATAAATATACTGAAAAATGGGTTCTTATTGCAATTCTAAAGTATTCTGATTGACATAAATATTATTATATATGGAATCAAAGTTTGACAAGGTGGACGATGGAAAACAATAAGGAAAAAAAAAAAACAAAAGGATGCTGAATGTTTCTATGAGTGTGTTTGGAATTTACGGAAAAATAGTACTGATCTGCAATTAAAAAAAAGCAAAACACACAATGGAAGGGAAGAAGGAATGGAATGAATATGTAGGATGATCTAGTAATGTGTAAAGTTGTTATAGATATCAAGGTCAAAGTTTTCATTTTTTTTTTTTCTGCCACTTTTTCATTCGTTGCATTTTTTTAAGTTCTCGCTGTGGGTGGCATCGTTGCAAAAAAAAAAAAAACACTAAGAAAACCCTCGAGCACGATATAAGCGATGATGCCCGGGGCCATAGAAAAGGAGTATTACAACAATGTACCCAGAGTAAACCGTACAACTGTATATAAGTGAAATACATCTTTGCAATACACATACCTTTTTTAGTCACTATTTCTTTAGTTCATATCCAAATCTTTTATAAGCCACATCCAAATCTTCTGCAACTGGCTACTGATGGAGTCAAAAAAAAATAGTGAAGAAAAAAAAAAGATGCCTACAATCTCTAACCTTTCAAGGCATCATTAAACTTCTACTATGATATGATACTACTACAACGATTAAGACCACTATGCCCAAACAAAGGTATATTACATTCACTACGGAACTACCGGGTCATGGCTATTGAATCTTCGTGCGACGACTCCTGTGTTGCCTTACTAGAAAAGTCTCATCCGGATCAACAACCAAGAATTATAGACCAATTTAAGAGAACGCTTCATTCTGCAGATGCTGGCGGGATAATGCCCACAGCAGCATACAACTATCATATGGCAACCATGGCAACGATGGTACGGGAGTTTTGTGCTAAACATGGGATATCAGCATCAAATCCACCTGATCTTCTTTGTGTTACTCGAGGTCCAGGAATGTCAGGGTCTTTAAGTGCATCCACTGAATTTGCCAAAGGCTTGTCTGTGGCATGGGACAAACCTCTAATAGGCGTACACCATATGTTGGGTCATTTGCTTACGGCTAACTTACCAAAGAAAGAGCAACCAAATTCCCCTCCTCCGCAGTATCCATTTTTAAGTTTATTGTGCAGTGGGGGTCACACGATGTTAGTGTTGCTGAAATCTTTAACTGAGCATGATATCATTATCAATGTGAGTGATATAGCAGTGGGAGATTCTTTGGACAAATGTGCTCGTGAGCTAGGAATGTATGGAAATATGTTGGGCAAAGAGTTGGAGAAATTTATCGATTCTATACCAGCAGAGCAGAAAGAAGAGTTTCGCAATACGAGTGTGGATACGGCAATATCCAATAATTTCAAGTTTAGATTGACACTACCTTATAATTCTTCGAAATGTAATGTTTCAGAGGATATAAAATTTGCATTTGCACATTTCTTAAGTAATATCAAACAGTACAAATCGCAAAACGTCACTGCTGGTGCCAAGTTGGATGAGGATACTAAGAGATTTATTGCATATAAGACCCAAGAGTTTGTGTTTGATCATATTATAGACCGAATAAATGTTGCATTCAGGAAACATGGTCTTTCTTATAGAAATAGTGATGGCATTTTGGTAGGGGTCAAGGATTTCATTTGTTCCGGTGGAGTTGCAGCCAACAGAAGACTTCGAGAGAAATTGCTGAAGGATTTGAATACTGAAGAATTGGGCACCGACAAAGTTAACTTTCATTTTCCGGATTTATCATTGTGCACGGACAATGCAATAATGATTGGGGCTGCAGGTATTGAAATATTCGAGAAGTTGAGGTTGAAAACTGATCTCAGCTTTTTGCCAATAAGAAAGTGGCCATTAAATAATTTATTAGACGTCGATGGATGGGTGAAAATAGAGGACGATGAGTTTAATAGAATTTGCAAATATTAATACATAGACAAAATAAAATAAAGACCTTGTATATACAACATCAGTCGGAATCAACATCGGAATTGGAATCATCATCCGACTCATAAGGCCTCTTGCGTTTCGAACCTGATACGATCACTTCATCATCGTTGTGCTCTATAATATCTTCAGGTGGGATTTCGTCTTCTGGCTCGTCACGATGACCCAAAAACGCATCTTTGATGTCATATAGTTCAATATATTTCTGCCAAGCTGCGTAGTTGAATGTCGCAATGTTATGAACCGAGGTAATTTTGTGATTATCCTCGTGACGATCTCTGATTTCCTGACTGGTAACTATCTTTATGCAAGGAATATCCTGACTGTTTATGCTCAATTTCAACCTACCGTCCCTAATAAGAAAACTTGTGTAAAACAAATTCTCCACACTTTGTCCGAATGAATGTGGATCGATAAAAAATCTGAACAAGTTGACTTCTTCTCCACGATATTTCTCTGCATATGTGGTGTAAATCAATTTAACCATATTGGCTGTATTCTGCTCGTCATTACCCGAAATATCGCTCGCTTGAACTTCTCTTGCTGTAGTAGCTATCGACTTGCCCCTTGTGTCATCCACATTTCTCGTCCGTGTAATTTTCCTCTTTTCCGCTTTTAAAGGACCATTTAAGAAATCAACCAGAATAGCCTTCTTACTAACTTGATGATATAGTATTCCAAGTTTCAACCAATTGATCTGATTGAAGTTATGCTCATACATGGTGGACTCTTCATATTCTTCATCATCGTCATCGTCATTGTCATCTTCGGGTTCTCGATTGTCCAAATCAAGATCGTCGTTTGTTAGAAGACTATCATTGGTGATGGCATATTGTTTCAATCGTTTCAAAAATCCATTCTCACTAAGGGATAGTTCCAGCGCACCAAAATTATGATTTCTAATACTTAATGCAGCAAAATCGGAAACTTCTTTAAACACTTCCGAATCTTCCAAATGAACCTTTGTATCCTTAACTTTTTGGGTTTGAACTCTTGTATACAAATCGGAGATTTCATCGATGTACGCTACCAGCATGGCTAACCCATTGCCCTTAACGGCATCGTGGAAATGTTTCTTGACTTTTTGACGAAGCTTTTCATAATTTTCAATTTGCTCCTGTTTGGAATATCTTCTAGTTCCCTGTGTATCTTCCATGGCTGCAAGTATTAATGTCTATGGAGGTAGGTCAAGGAAAAACTAGACTGCAATTTTATTTTATTTTTTTTTTTTTTTTTCAGTGGTATATGTGATACGCGTTGCCAAGTTTTTTTTCTTTTTTTGTATGGTATTACCACTTCAGACAACCCTGGCAATCGACAAGCTACTATGACAGAACCAAAACCAGAAACCACACGAACGATCAAGAAACTCGACGAATCAGTAATCAATAAAATAGCGGCAGGTGAGATAATTATTCAACCAGCGAATGCTTTGAAAGAAATGTTGGAGAATTCCATTGATGCCAACGCAACCATGGTTGACATTTTAGTGAAGGATGGAGGATTGAAGTTATTGCAAATAACCGACAATGGTCATGGAATTAACAAAGATGATCTACCGTTATTATGCGAAAGGTTTGCCACGTCAAAGTTAAGCAAATTCGAAGATTTAGAAACCATTGCAACGTACGGATTCAGAGGCGAAGCTTTGGCCAGTATTTCCCACATATCTAGACTATCAGTAGTTACAAAACAACAAGACTCAAATTTGGCATATAAAGCGTTTTATATGAACGGGAAATTATGTGGGGCTAATTTCAAGCCAGGTGCAACAAATACCGATCCACGCCCCACAGCAGGCAAAGTGGGAACACAAATCATTGTGGAAGATTTGTTTTATAATATTCCTTCAAGACTACGTGGGTTGAAGTCAAAAAGCGACGAGTTTGGTAAGATTTTGGATATCGTCGGAAGATACGCGATACATTGTGGTGAAGTTGGATTTAGTTGTAAGAAACATGGCGACCCGCTACAGCAATTGAATACGCGTCCCAAGTTACCGCTAAAGGAAAGAATCAGACTCGTATATGGGTCCGCAATTGCAAACGAGTTGCTTGATATGGAAGATTTAAATAATGAAGAACTCGGATTGTTGAGAGTGACGGGTGCTTTGACCAATGCAAACTACAATAACAAAAAGAAGGTCCAACCTATTTTCTTCATCAATCATAGATTGGTGACATGTGAACCATTAAAGAAAGCGGTGAATGCAATATTTCAGTATTTCTTACCAAAGGGTGGTCATCCTTTCTATTACCTCAGTTTGGAGATAAAACCAGAAAATTTGGACGTCAATGTCCACCCCACAAAGCGGGAAGTAAGATTCTTGAATGAAGATGAAATCATAGATGAAATTGTAAGTAAAATTCACGGGGTACTATCAAATGTTGATACGTCGAGAAAATTCAAAACTCAGACTGTTGTGACAAAACGACCCAACGAAGAATTGAATGAGGAAATGGAACTCCCAAGATCCCAACAGATACAGCCCTCGTTGAAGAAATACAGACAAGAAAACAAAATGGTAAGAGTTGATGATTCGCAACCAAAGATTAGCTCGTTTATGCAACTGCAAGAAGCTGGGAGTTATCATGATCTGATGAAGAAAGAGTTTGAGTATATTTCTTCCCTGATGATTGCAGAAGAGTCGAATGGAGACGGAGAAGGGCAAAAACGAGCTAAACAAAATGAAGTTATAGAGATCGAATTACTTGACAATCAAGACAAAGTAGTGGAACCTCATCCTCCATCTTCTCCAAGAGTTGATATTCTACCACCAGAATTGACTGCTCTGCTGGTATCAGAAATTTTAACCAATACATCGAGACAACACGTTGCAGTAAACTTGGATTCGGTTGCCAATCTAAAGACTGAACTAACTAATATTGTTAACAAACCATTGACAAACGTTTTTAATCATGCAGTTTACGTTGGTATTATCGACCCCGTAAAGAGATTGTGCTGTTTTCAGTATGATGTGAAGCTATTTTTGTGTGATTACGCTGCCATGTTGCTAGAATTCTATTATCAAATTGGACTCCAAGAATTTTGTAACTTTGGAGAGATTCAATTCGATGAACCTGTTAAACTTGAAGAATTGTTGAGCCCATTGTATGAAACAAATGATAATCTACAACCAATGGACCAAGTGATTGAAACAATTGTAAATATGAAAGACATGTTTCACGAATACTTTCAAATTGTCGTTGATGAGGATAACCAATTAACAACATTGCCAATGTTGATGGCGGGGATCCAACCCGACTTTAGCAAATTGCCATATTTTTTATATCGGTTAGGAACGAAAATCAATTATGAGGAAGAACAAGATTGTCTCAGAGGGATCTTGCGGCAAATCGCTTTGTTTTATCTACCCGAACCTACAGAGGATGATGTCAAACGTAGTGAGTTTGAACAACAATTGGAAAACATTATTTTCCCAGAAATTAAAAAGCAATTCCTCGCCCCAAAGAATCTATTGAGAGATGTGGTTCAAATTGCCGATTTACCGGGCTTATACAAAGTCTTTGAGAGGTGTTAGATGTCGCGACACAGGCACAGGCACAGGCACAGACACAGACACTCGGATATCTTACACGGCTGCCAAGAGCGGAAGCAAAAAAAAAAAAATTAAAATCTCACATGGAAGATTTGACATTGTCCCCCAAAAGAAGTTGGGCAGGGTGGCAGATTCTTTTTTGTGGTCCTTCTCCACACGAAACTATCAATCTCATGGTCACAGCGGAGGGGGGAGGTCTTTTGTTCTTATCTTATTTCCTCGACATTGTTGTCAACTTGATGGATATCCGTGGTGTACGTTTGCAGTTTAATTAAATACAGACTTTTGACGATCACACTAAGCACCATGGTTGAACGCAGATCGTTTTTCTTTTTGGGGGCAGCATTCATTACAAATCATGTTGAACAAGTGTGTTGATGAAATCAAAAACTATGCCCTATGGTCAACTCTATATATTTGTTAACGCTTAGAAAAAAAAAAAAAAAAAAAGGGGACCACAAGCTTCTCGGAAACCGGCTTATCCCCTTAACTTGCATATAGAGAACAAACCCAAAGATGAAATGAGTGTTACTTGTTGAGTTATCCACAAACATCAGTGGTTCCACTAAAAAAAAAAACATGCCGTCGTAACTCTCCTCCTTCTCCGCTATATTTCTAGTTTAAGTAATAATCTTCCGTGGTGCGTAGTTGTGCGTGCTAATTCTCTTGTTTCCATTCAAAGACAGAAGGGAAAAAAAAAAAAAAAATAAAAAACTTAACTTGGGTTCAATTTAAGAAAGTCAAAGTAGAGTCAAAAAACTTTTTCCTCTTCACCTTCTTATTTTGCTTTTTCTAAAGACTTCCACGGTAGCTAGCCTTAGTTGATTTGTCGTTCTGCAATACGGTGTTTCTTGTTTTATATCAAGAGTGAATTAGTTTGCGTGAATCTGTTGCTCACCTTTCGGGTATATTGAAAAAGTTCGTTTTATCAGCCTCGTGTCCACTACCAAAGATCAGCTAATCCATATCAACTACAATCCTCCCGATAATGTATATTGAAAACTCAATTAACGAAAAGTATATTCGTACCTTGAATTTTGGATGTTTTCCTAAAAATGTGTTACAATTCCAAGAATCACAAGATTATTTCCAACAGTTGGTGTTTGTCGACTATCAATTGCAATTATTGATCGATAATGAATTCAACAAGAATGGGTTATTATCGTTGGAGAATTTGGCTCAACAACAACGCAACTCAAGTAATATAAACTCGGCGAATGAGAAGTTGCAACAGTTGGTAAACTACGCCAAATCAATCAGTTTAAACTACGAGAATACAACCAAATCATATGATGAAAACTTGTACTACGTAGTATTAATGGCTCATTTGAACTATTTGGACGATAACTTGAACAAAATGAATAAAGTCTTGGGGTCAATTGTTGTTCCTTACCAGGTTTCAAAGAATACCAAGATTACCAACACTAGTTTGAATCAAAAGGAATTTATTGAATACTTAACCGTCAGATACTATGTGTTGTTAGGGTTGTTAGGAAACAACAATGTCAATGTTTGGTTGGAATATTTACAGAATTATAGGAAACCGTTTTCCAAAAGTCAAGTGGTGGCAAACCATTGGTTGGACTTGTTATTCCAGAAATTGACGGCCAATTTAAGTAAAAATGGAAGTATACCATTTTCCTTTGTTAACCATTTGAGAAATTTATCATTTTTTAACAATAGGTTAGCGATTATTGCTTTTTCTAACTATTTATTACGTCCTGAAAACTATCAATTGATCAATAAAACTTTCAAGAGTGATTATACCACGTTTTTGAACAATGAAATTGAAGAGAATATATTAGTTAAGAGTCAATTTCCCAATGCCAATAACGATACCGATTCGTTATTGATTAATGATTTCATTAACAATCTTTATGAATCATTGAGTTATGTTCCTTTCAACTTATCAATTTTAAAACCAACATTGTCAAAAAGATATCTCATTGACGCTACCACAAAAACCTACCAGAGTCGAGTTGTTTTGTCCAATTTAATTTACACCTTGATTGATTTGAATGATTACGATGAAGCCTTGGCTGTGTTTAAGACATATGTTGATTATTCTAAGAAAGATCAAGAATTGAAAGAAGGTTACATTGATGATATATTAGGAATCATCGACACCTACAGTACTTGTATCATTCATTTCAACCCCTTGAAGAGTTTCAAAGATCAGAAGAAGTTCCAATACAATGATGATTCGGCAGTTGTGGAAACTTTGAAACATTTCGTTACTGACTTGTTGAACTATTTGAAGGAATTGGAGAATTTGATTGACTTGTCGTATGATGACGAAAACTATGCCAGTGATAGAAACCCATTGAGTTTCTTGTACCGAAAGTACAATATTAATATTTTACAATCGGATAATTCCCAAT
Source organism: Candida frijolesensis (assembly GCA_030557105.1). Classification (NCBI taxonomy): domain Eukaryota; kingdom Fungi; phylum Ascomycota; class Pichiomycetes; order Serinales; family Debaryomycetaceae; genus Candida; species Candida frijolesensis. The sequence continues at coordinate 24,881 of JAKTVH010000088.1, read as the reverse complement.
TTATTGAGTTGATCTCAAAAGCCTGGTACGCAATTGGTTACTACTATTTCTATTTATCAAACTTTGAAAGTTCTAACCCATCGATTATGAACAAAAATTCTGAATTAGTTTTGAAATATTACAAGAATAGTTTGATTGTGAATTCAACTGGGAATGTGTTTTATTTATTTAGCTATGCTTTGGTTTTGGCAAATGCCGGTTCCTTGAAATCATCATTGAAGTTGTGTAAGTTTATTTTGAAAAAATTCCCTGAATCGTTCAAGACCTGGAATTTACTAGTTTTATTATTGACTTCGTTTGATAATGATAATGCAGATGTTGTTAAACCAGCCACAAATTTTGACACCATCTTGCCATCAGATTTAACCAATGGTAATGCCCCTGATCAACACCAACAACAACCTAATGGATATGTTGCACCAAAACCCCAATTAAGAGAACCTGAAAGATTTGTCAACAAAGCATTGAATATATCTGGGTTGTACATTATGAAGCACAAGCAGCGAGACATTAAATTGACCACTGAAACAAAATATGAAATTTTACAATTGAAATTAACCCAATTGGCAGTTTTGGAATCCATCCATGGAGCACAACATATGATTGAATATTTATCTGAGGTATTCGTGTTGTATCATGAATTGTTTGACGTTCAATTGAAGAGCACAGCAGTTCCTGCTCAATCTTCTAGACAGTTTGGAACTTTAGATAAGTGGAGTCATCGTCCAAGTTTCATTGATCCCTCACCAAATGCCCAAAAGATCAAACACGAGTCGTTCATACCACCAGTTACAATTGTTCCAGAGCCAGGGTTGTATCCAACTGAGACTCGTAATTCCAAGAGTAGTTTGTCAAGAGTTGATAAATTGAAAAGACTTTCAAATATAACCTCGAAAGATTCAGCAATCGGTAGAAGAAGCTCGAAACTTTATTCCACTGTTCAACTGAGGATCAAAAAGCCAGAGCTGAAACAAACCAATGGTGGGGCTCCTAATGGTATTCTCAAATCACCACCTTCAGTGCCCACATCACCGAACCCAACATCTGTTGAAAGATTTGTTACTGAAGAAACTAAGGTACCACCAAGAACAACTGACAATATAGTGGAAAGAAAAATCCTTCAAGATATTTGGTTATGGACCAGTAGAGTATTTTTGAAAGCTGGATTATTAGAAGAATGTGAACAAAGTATCGTTGAAGCTGAATCGATTTACGAACCAAATATCAAGACCTTCACTGCATTGGGTTACTTAACCAGCAAAACCAGGAAATTTTTATCGTTGCAAGAATTTGAAAGATCGTTGGAGATTTTATCAACCGATGTGTCCTACAAGTATAATATAAGTGATTACAGTTTGACCCTTTTGGGAATTGCCAAATTGTTTTTGATTGACGATGAGAAGAAAAATTCATTATTTATATCCAATAAAGATTTAAATATTGGATTGATCAGATTGAAAAACTTACTTGAAGATTTTTCAAATGTTTGGATGGGTGGATTTAATAATGTGGAAGTTTGGTTTTACTTGAGTAAAATATACCAATTTATTGATGATAAGATATTGTTGACGAAAAGTTTATGGAAATGTATTGAGTTGGAAGATCAAAGACCCGTTAGAGATTTTACTTCTTATGAATTGTAGAGTATTGTGATTGTTTATTTTATTTTATTTTATTTAATATAATATATATACAAGTGTATTTAGTTCCAGCAAACTTTACCCTTTTTTTTTTAGCAACCAAAAACAGTCAGTGTTGGCAATGAACAATTAAGCCGTACGATATTGCCAATATGTTGTGGTTCACATACGCCATGAAATTTCTCCTGACTATAAGAGAAATTTCCCCTATCAATAAATTTATAGTTTTTTTTATACTTTTCCTTCTTCTTTAGGCCCTGAATAGTATTGTACTTGCTAATAAGAATTACTTTTGCCAGCGACAGTCAGTCGTGCACATACAACGAAAGTCAAAGAGGAATGAATCTAGAAAGCGATGGAAAATTTTTCCAGACACATGCAATAAGAACCCAATTCGAAACACTAACCAACCAACCAACTACCTTAAATGACCGATATAGAACCAAAAGTAATTACATATTGTGGTATATGTTCATGGCCACCAGAATATTGTGAATTTGGACTTTCCAAGAAAAAGTGTCAAGCATGGTTAGAATCCAACCAACCTGATCTTTATTCAACAATCTATTCTTCATCTGATTTACCCAATGTTTCCACATTGAGTTTGGAAAAAGAAACCAAATTATCCAAAGAATTAGCCAAAAAGGAACACAAGGAAGAATTGAAACAAGAAAGAAACATGCAATTGAAACTTTCGAGTAAGATAACCATCAAAAGAATCGAAAGAAATAAGAGGAAACATATTATTTCGATATCGGGATTGGAAATTTTCGATATTGATACTAAGAAATTAAGTAAAACTTTTGCTAGTAAATTTGCCACGGGTACAAGTGTGGTTAAAAATGCCGAAAAGAAAGATGAAATCTTGATTCAAGGAGATGTTAGTGATGAAGCAAAGGAGTATTTAGAGAAATTGTTGAGTGAAAAAGGATTGGATGATGTTAAAGTGGAGCAAATTGACGATAAGGCTAAGAAAAAGAAGACTCAAGCTCCTGTTAGTTAAGATAATGTAAAGCGTATAGAGAATTGAATGTCATATATTAGTATTGTGGATTAACTTAGTAATTGATTGTAGTTGGCTGTAAGAATGGGATGGTAGGAGAATAAGACAGGAGGTGCTTTTTGTTGTTGTTGAAGCAAGACCTTGCGACAAAACTTCAGAAAATTCATCAATTGTAATTAAATTAGAAGCACATCAAGATTAGAATATATAAGAACAGTATATAAATAATATAGACATGAAAAACAACCCGTTATTCTGTCGCAATGATAATAAATTAAATGAACCCTTTATGAAATTAACTTTGATATGGAAACTTTTTCTTCTTCCACAACTGATCCGTTGGATGGTGGAGATTTGCTGGTTTCTCTTTTTAATATATTAATACCTGGTAGTTTTACATTGTTTGATTCCTTGCCATTAATTTCTTCCTTTGACGAAGAAGTTGAAACCAAATTTGAATGTGTTTCGTTGTTGCCATGAGTGTTGCTATTATTAGTCGGCGAAATAATCCTAGGAATACCAGGCAAAACAATTGGTGATTTCTCTGTAGTTGTCGAGTTTGACGTGGATGATGTTGTTGTTGGTGATTTTCGATCTGTGAGATTATTGATAGTATTGATTGGGGGTAAAACACTGGCAGCTCCTTCAGCTTTGAGTGCAGCCTCCGATTTATCCACCGAAAGTCGGATGTTTTGCGATGCGATATTTGCAATACTCCCTGCATTTGAAGTAATTGGAACCATGGATGGCTGTTGTGTCATTACAGGTGATAATTGAGGAACACTTGGTGGGTTACTTAGTGGTTGAGACTTTTGCTGGGTCGCTGGCGCAGTTGATAATTGTGCCTGTGGTACTGTGGTGATGATCGTTGGTTGTGTTGCACTTTGTTGAGCCATTTGAGGAGGTAAAGACTGCATTGTAGGTTGCACAGGTTGCACAGGTTGTGGAGCCAACGCAGTCGCTATCATTTGAGGATGTGGCGCTGTTAAAGTGCTTGTCGGAGCATATACAACAGATCCTGTTTGAGTCAACAAAGGGACTAACGGACCATACGGAGATTGAACAATCTGCGGCGAGGGCATATGAGGTGGTTGTATTTGAGCAATCGTAGCCTGCTGCTGTTGTTGTTGTTGTTGTTGTTGTTGTTGTTGTTGTTGTTGTTGTTGAGGTGGTAATGGTTGTGGTTGCTGATGTTGATGTTGATGTTGAGGAGGAGTATGACCTTGTTGTACAGTACCAGCTGTTGGATTATTAGTATTCAATGAAGGAGATGTAGTTGGATTATTTGGAGGTGGTTGAATTCCTGGAGCAATAACCGAGTTGATGAATGGCGGTATACTTGCAGAACTTGCAGCCGCAGCCGCAGCAGCAGCCGATATACCCATATTGGGAGGTAAGATATTACCAGCTGTCAATGGATAGGCAGGTATGCCAGAAGTTCCTGGGGCTACCGCTAGAGGTTGTGGTCGTTGAGCACTCATCATGCCTGGTTGTGGCATGCCATTGTTATCCGTAGTATTTGCAGCAACGGCACCTCTCAGCTCATCAATAAACTTACCATTCGTATCCAATTTTTCTTGTCGAATATTTTGGTTATATTGAGCAATTCTAAGGGCATTTCTAGCATTGTTATCTAAATTTAAGTACGCACAATGTAACTTTCCTTTCAAACAATTCAAGCATGCAGGTAATGTTTCGTCACACTTGATTCTTCTCTTTTTACATGTGCCGCAACCCAAATGAGAATTTCTATGTTTTCGCCTGGAATTCTTCTTCTTCTTAATGGAATTACTCTTGATCTGGTTGTCGGATCCTGAATTCACACTGCTGTGATTACTATTATTACTCGTGGTATAGTTATAGTTCAATTGTTGCGGTTGCTGCACCTGTCCAGCTGGTTGTAACGGGGCGAGGTTTGATACATAGGCTGATGTTGAAGGTATTGACTGTTGATGTATACTAGGTTGCAAAGGTGGTAATGTCATTGGGTGTGGTTGATGTGTTGGTAGCAGTAAAGACACATGGGGTGGGGGCGGTTGCATTTGATCGAGCGGTCTGGTACTCGAAGGAGTCTTTTTGGGGGGTTCTGGGTTTTTCAATGCTTTACGATAAATGTCCATCATTGGGGGTGAAGCTATTTTCGTTAATTGTGCTACTAGTACTAGTAGTATAGGTGGTCTTTTATATGATTATGAATATGAATAAAGATCACTTGGTTTAACGAGGCTAAGTCGATACTGGGAAAAAAAAAAGGGAAAAAGAAACAAAAATGGGTCGGAATGTGAGGTGTTATTGCCTTGACTATGTGTCTTCAAAATTGCGTTGTCCCTTCTATGACCTTGAGATGAAGCTGTCTAAATAGAACTAGAACAAGAAAGAAAGTGGGTTGTTGATGGAGGTATTTTTTTTTTATTTTTTTTTTGTATCTCCAATATAAGTCCATGAATTTTTAAAAATAGCAAGGTAGAAAAACAAAGAGAATACGGGAAATAAGAGAGAGAGAGAGAGAGGAGTAGTGTGAAGAAGCACAGCAAAAAAAAAAAAAAAAAAAAAAAAAAAAAAAAAGTATTTTTGCTTTGTAAATTTACGAATAACACAAAAACATAATTAATAAGGAGAAACAGAGACCCAACATGTATGCAGGAAACGCTTGTATACGAGGGCCGCACAATAACTCCTGCAACAATCAACAGGACAAAAGTATTTGTGATATGATGTAATGGCAATTCGCACCCCATGTGACAAATAAAAGCGACACTAACAGCCAATGACGTCACGTTACACCCATCCGTTGTCCTTTTCTTTTTTATTACGACTCAAGAAAATAACACAAGAGATACGAACACATCTCTATTGTATTGGTGGGTACAGAGGCGAAGCGAGGGGGGGGAGGGCGGTAGATGTTGTATTGCTTACCCATCACGAGCAACTTAACCCCCGCCGATTAGCAACCGGTACGAGTTTGTGTGCAAAGTATTCCCGGAAGCACGGGGAGCAGTGGTACGATACAGCCGGTGCAGATTGTCCACAAACCGAGCGGCACCACAATATGTGGAATTGAAATTGAAATTGAAATTGGGAAAATACAAAATAAATAATCACAAATGCAGATTCCGCTTCTTACTCAAAAACTAAATTTTTCAATTTCAGCCTACCCGAAATGGATCGACAGTAGCGTCTCCCCCAAAAAAATGAAATAGCATGGCACGAAGGGGGCGCGGGGATTTGGAACGGGTTAATCTCTTCGTCGCCATCTCTCAATTGGGGATAATTGCCAGCTAATTCCGCGGAATGGGGTGAACAACCGGACCCTCATGACTTTTGTGTGTCGATTACTCCGTGATTTGCGATTTGCGATTTGCAATTTGCAATTGGCGGTACGGACGAAAAAACATGGATTTGTGCCAGGGCATTAACCCCGAGAAGAAAAATTATTATCATCCCGAAAAGTAACCAATGATGCAGGACACATATACCTCGCTTTGTTACCCTTTGTATCATCTTCCCGTAATTCAACCTGAGCCAAATCATATGGCAATCAAAGGAAAATTGGGCTTACTAATAGAACAGAGGAATTAACAATACCAAGCTCTATTGTTCTTCTTTTTTTTTTCTTTTTTGTTTTCCGTCTTATTGAGTTTTCTTGCATCTTATTTTTTTTTTTCTTGGTTCGAATCTAGAAGTGATTGCCAAACAATCCAAGGTTTTCCACAGAGTAGCAGGAGGGGGGGAGGGGGGACTCACAATAGTGACAATTGGGTTATACTGATGTTGTTCTGCTTCTTTGTGCATTTTTATTTTACGGAATTATCGAGTAATTTCCTTCTTGCAAATCACAACAATAGTCTGTCGGTAAATTTCGTCATCATCCGCCTCAATGGAAGAATTCTTTTTTCCCCTTTTTCGCTTCTTTCGACATTCCATCCGTCCTTTTATTTCATCTAAACATGCAAATCTTTCTACTAAAAATATAATAATAATAATAATAAAAAAAAATTAAAAATAGAACAGAGACACAACCAGCAAGTAAGGTATCGCCTCGAAGTGATGTAGTGTAGCTTAACCCATGATAATGCCACCCTTCATTTACCTTCGTTGATTTGCGAGTGTGAAGTTGTTCTTGTCAAAGTTTTGTACGTTTCGTATTTCCTGATGTGTACCTCGATTGCTCCCATTGCTACTCCGTGCCCATTATCTAGTTTCAATTGTTTCGACGTTTCTTGAATTGTCTTTCAAGAAAACATGCGGATACGAAGAGCGAACAAAACCACCTGAAACATGGCTTAAGCTGTTTTTGCGCTTCGGTGGAGATACGTATTTTGTTTCGAACCCACGCGCGCACGCACTCATCGATCGACTCCTTCACTACCATAATTCGGTGTTTGAAACCCCCAAGGCTTATTGTTGACGCCTGTACGCGAAAGGGCCACAAGATATACTCCGATAAATATCGCTTACTTGAGAACATTCATGGAGATCGGACAATAAAGAGCTCTTTGTTGTCTGATGTATTTTGAGTATTTTTAGAGTTGACTATTGACCAGTCAAACGGTTACGGTATCTCCGATCGGTTATGTTTTTTTTTTTTTTTTCATTAGCGAAAACTTTATCTAACATCAAGTACCTGTTGAATAGGTACTTGTAGTTACAATTAGAACGGAGTCTTTCAGACTGGTACTCACCATCATATTATTTGCATCTCTTTTGATTTCCAATGTCGGCATTACAGAGGATTAGTTTCCAGAAATTTGTATTCCAAGAGGAGCATCTTTTTTTATGTTTTTTTTTTCTTTGACCACCATTCTCAACCAATCTCATGTAGCACAAAATTTGACAGTAATTACTAAGACATTAGTGAGGTGGATATTTATTTTGGTAATTGTTTTCTTTGGCCTCGGCTATTAGACCATGCAGAAAATGACGCTGTAACTAATTGGAATATAATCTATTTGAATTCCGCTCCCTAATTGAATTTCCAAAATTAAAATAGAACCGACCTAGTGGAATGATAAGAAAAACAAGGAAATTACGGGGCGAGTACCTTTAGCATGTGCGCAGAAGAGACTTTGATGATGTCCGAATATTTTCCGAGACTAGTAATTTCCAATATTTTAATTTGCCCTGTAGGTTAAGCAATAGTTTGGTTATGTTTAGACAACGCAAGTGTGTCTATGTGTCACTATACTGCTAAAGCCATGCTATTGTTTACAAATATTTACCTGCAAGAATCATGCCATTATTTTTTTTAGTTTTTTAACATCGCGATTTTTGAATCATGCATGAAACGCATTGGACAGTAACTGAATTGGGGGAAATGTTAGAATGATGTTGAACAACTTTAGATAACAACGAATAGTCAAAGTAACCTGAGGCAATCCCATTAGGGGACTGGCATGTTAAAAAAAGACAAAAAAAAAAACAACGGAAGCTTTTGTTTGTTTAATGGATTGTACCATCCATTGAGCTCATGAGTGAGTGAATAACCGCATATTTTAATCGATGCAATCTATCGGTATAATCTAACTCATGTAAAAAATAGAACGTTCACTGGCGAATACTTATCCATCCATACAGGTGGGGACATTCTTTTTTGTATCACGGTACGAATGCTAAGAATTAATACCCGGAGTATGATCGACAATTGGGCATCACTCTATTGATATGTTTCGCGAGAAACTCGTAATGTTGTACTGCGAGTCTAGACGTCCAATTTTCGATTTTCCTTATGTTTGTGTACCGGATCTAATTAATACGTAGATTTTTTTTTTTTTCGTTAACCAGAGTTTCGTTAAATGGACTCTCACAACTAATTGCGCTCGTCTTTCAAAATCCGATAGTGTACGATTATACATCTTGATTCTTTGGGTCGTCTTTTAATTTAAATTGACACATTAGAAAACCAAGTATAATTACACTGGATAAGAAAACCCCAATACTTCTTTTCGTTGTTGATGCCGTCTTTTTCGGAGTAGCTTTTAACCGCAGCGCAAATTTACAGAACATACTGCACATGATCCTATTAATTTGCAATTCAAAAACTGCAATAATGTTTTTTTTTTCTGTTTTTTCGTAACGGAATTGTCGTACCAAATTCAAGACAACTGGGGGTGTAACAGTGCGACAAAATTCATTGTGCTACAAGATTGTTTCGTTTCATTTCGTAACTTTAGTGTGACCACAGGCTACCAACAGTGTTATCAGTATTTAAAACGAGCCGGCAAACGAACGAACCTTCTTTTCAAACAATGAAACGAGATTATAATGAGCGGATGATAAAGAATTACGTCATGTATTAAATTTAAGGTTGGTATTTGTACAGTGGGTATAACTTAGAGTGTAATCAAGACAAGAGCGTCCAAATATGAATCGCTGATCACCCGACATGTAATGAGATTGGTTTAGATAACGACCCGGTAGAAGACTAATGCAATGAAAAAAAAAAAAGTTAGACCACTTTACCTACCAACAATCGAAAATAACGCAAGAGATTACGAAAAATCTGAGATTCCAGAATCATTCATTTCCACTGGTCGGTTAGTTTTTACATAACCGTTTTTACAACCGGCGGTCGGTTGGAATCTAAAGACAAGGAAATATCGAACTTCTATTTTGAACAGCTGCCTGTAACAATAGACTGATTTAAGATCACTTTCGTACTATAGTGTATAGCCATTGGCTACCTATATTTAGAATTATCCCGTTAGAAGTCTCAGCATCTTCGTAAATTACTGACTACAAGAATCACGTACAGAGCTTCTCCCGAAACCAAAATGATCGGCTGAAAAAAAAAAAAGAAAAAAAAAAAAATACCGAGCATGGAATGGTAGACCTCATCACAACAGACTGCTTCCTACAAACTACTTCAATATCAAACTAGATAATGTCTGACGATGAAACACTGGCCAACGTTCAGAATGAACAACACTCTACAACTTCCAAGACCAAAACCAAGAAACAGAGAAAACCACAAACAGAAGAAGAATATGCCTTTCAACTTTCGCAATGGCAGGCTGCTGGCCCTACGATAAATACTGATAATTGGCTATTTGAAGACCTAGATAAGCTAAATATAGACTTGAAAATTGATCGAGTGAAATTGCTACATGCCGTTGAATTAGCATACTATCGAAGGGATTATACGAAATGTCTAGAGTTGATTCAGCGAGGAGAAGAGTTGTATGATGTGAATTTGGATGAAGTAGGGGAATGCATTACTCATGATTTCAAGAGCTCAGAAAAGAAGGTCAAATGGAATAAGAAGTTAGAGAAGAATATAATGGAATTGTATAATATTAAAAAGAAATGCATTAAAAGGATCAATAATTAGCTACGTCCGTTTGATCCAAATTCTCAACTCTATAGAACTTACCATTCGTTTTTTATATATTCGATCACTGTCTTCATCCTCTTCTTCTTCAGAGCTGTCATCTTGTGCTTCCTCTTCGCTTACTTGAATCTCTCCTCTTTCACCCTTTGATGAACTCGCAGGTACAAACTCGTCTAATACTTCAACGGATCCTGTCAATATATCAACCTTGTAATTCTTTTCTTGAAAATGAATCCCCAAATTCAACACTTTTTCAATCGTCCTGTTCATTCCTTTAACTGTTATATATTTGACATTTTTAAATTGCTCATTCTGATATTTCTTAACATTGCTCTTAGCCTTATTGAATTTGTCTAGCGCTTTGGTTATTCTTTTTAAGGAGGAAACATATGGAGTACTGGACTTTATTAAAAAAATCGAAGATGCTTGTGTTTCGGTAAAAGGTTTTAGATTTGCACTATGTCTGATATGTTTTCCTTGGATACGTTTTGCCATAGTTGCTTGTGCCTTGCAAAGTTCGGATGTGTGAATTGGTGGAATCGGTCCTTTTTTTTTTTGCTGAAAGTTGATGATGATCTTTGATATAGTTGTACGAGAGACACGGTTAGCATCACAGAACAGACAAGAAAAAAAATCGCGTCTCTTAACAATCCTGCAACAACACCGACTCACGGCACCACACAGATAGTTAGACACATACACATACACATTACCACCACCGGTACCACCATCACCACCACTAATGATTTCACGAAAACGACAATACGAGGAAGATACTACGTTTGGTTTCCTGTCATCGACGCCTTCCTCTCCTGCACTGTCTTTCTCTTCCTCTCCAGAGACTAAAAAATTCCAAAGAAATAAGATTCATAGCGAGGCACATTTAAGAACTATCTCGATGATGATGAATGCCCAATTGATGCTACAGCAACAAGAGAAACAAAACAAGGGTGATCAACCACACCAAGAGGTGGAACTAAAAGGAGAAGAAGACCAACAACTGTCCAGTTACTATCAAAGGCCATATTGGTAACTAATGTCGTTTGTTTAAGTGCCAACGTACTTCAGAAGTTAGACGTTATAAACAAAAGTAATACATACAATTAACAGGTTTGAATATTTATAAATGTAAGAGCTCTCGAGCATTGTGAAGCTCAGTTTCGTTAGGATCTGGTTCCAATGATTGCCAGGTACTTATCCAGGGGGTCGTTCTTAGTTTACCATCGAGAAGTCTTTATTCAACTTGTACACAGAAGATTGCACACTCTTCCATAACTACTTTCTACTAGTTTAACCCGTTCGTTTTTCACTCTTGCACTGCCACTGTTTTACAATAGAATTTGAAACAACTAACCGTATTTGTTTAGCCGCACATACATATGAAAAAAAAAAAAACACCTAAACAATGATTCGTAATTTTGAAAATTTCAGATCAACGCAAGTGGGTGAGGCCAACAATATAAAATCCCCTACAAACAAGAACCACTCAAATCCTCCTATCCTTCACCCTTGAGCGTATATATATATATCCATTGACTAAATGCATTCATTGGTTCGTCGATCTATTGTTCGATTGAAGATAGCTCATGCACTTCCTCGACACAACGCGATACCCATTTTTCACCAACGAAGACAGTTCAATCAAATTGTCGAAAATTTCGTGCAAGAATTAAGAGATGAAGACGACCAGCAAGGAAACAAAGGCAAAAACAAGAAGAACTCTGATGATGACGAGCCAAGCAAGTTTGAGAGATTTAAGTCGTTTTTAATGAAATGTTTAGAAACCATAGGGATCACATTGTCGTCCGTCGGAGTTTTGGGGTTGACGGGATTTGTCTACCATCGATACTATAATGTTCATGTCTTGAACAAAATGAATCTAGCCTTTGAAACTGGTGATCCTGCTGCTCAGTTGGCCATGCATAAGAGAACACATGACGATGAAGATGAACATCTGAGCAATGAAAATTGGGTGCAACGTCCACAACAGAAACTATTGGATGATATAATAGCTGGCGAGATTATTGGAAGATATTTCCTAATTATCGGAGAAAAGGGAACTGGGAAAACCTCATTAATTTTGGAAGCAATGAAAAAGGTGAATGGGTTCAATGTGAGTATCTTTGATGCACATGCTGATCCCGAAATTTTTAGAATCCGATTGGGTAAAGCATTGAACTATTCATTTAACGAGGATTACATTGGTTCATTGTTTTCCATAAGGGGACCCAGAGATACCACTGCATTGTTGGACATTGAAAGGGCATTTAGTAAATTGGAAGAATTGGCGATCAAAAGAGTTAATAAGGTACAAAGGCCTTTGATTATGATTATTAACAATGCCCATTTGATTAAAGAGAATGAAGAAGGGGTCAAATTGCTAGAATTGTTGCAACAGAAGGCAGAAAGCTTGAGTGGATCAGGATTGTTGACCTTGATTTTTAATAGTGACGATTATTGGGTGTATGAAAAATTGAAACAATTGGGCACCCGATTGGAATTGATCAATGTGAGAGATTTAAACAGAAAGGAGACAGTCAATGCTTTGAAGTATATTAGACATCGTTATTTCCCGGCAAAAGAGGACATGTTGGACGAAGAATTGTGCAATGCAGTTTACGATTTGATTGGTGGTAGACCTCAACACATTACCCAAGTTGCTCGTCATAAAGATATAATAAAAGCAAGTCACCAAATTATCGACAGAGAAAAAACCTGGTTTTTGAATCAATGTGGATTATTAGGCTTTGAAATGGATGATGATGTGATGGAGAGTGGTAAATTTTCCAGTTCAGCCATGTTGTTGATGAAAGAGTTTGTGAATATGGATAGAAAACGAATGAATACTTTGATAACCGATTCCAAGGTTAAATCAGATATTAGACAGGATCACGTCTTGCCTGAGTTGCCATTATGGCGAGCAAGACAAATCATGACTAGACCTGATTACATCCAGAAATATGATAATTTGAACATTTTCACTATTGACTCAGAATCAAGGGTGAGAGCAGACAGTGTACCGATGATGAGGGCATTCCATGAAATAGCCTCCCAACCTCATTTTGATCAATTGTTAGAAGACACCACCGAGAGAGTTTCCGACATTGAAGCATTGGGAAGAACGAGAGAAATTGTGATGAAAGATTTGAATTTGGGAAGTCATTACGAGATGTTTAAGAACCGCGATGGCATCACGAGATTCACTATGGTTAAATCGCCAAAGGAAGCTGATTTGCATGGTGACTTTACTGAGTTTAATAAAGAAGAGGCGGATGCCAAAGATGATGGTGACGAAGATGAAGATGATTTATACTTGGAAGAAATTAACCGCAAGGATAGTAAGAAATGGTGGAAGAAGAGAATGCAAAGGTATGAACAATTGTACCTCCCACGCGATTATAATAAGACCACACAAGATACGGATATTGATTTGAATAGAGAGGGCAAAAGTAGCCAATAAGAAAGCAATACCTCCATTATTCGTATATTCCGGAAATAGGCATATTAACTATATATTCAATGAAGTTTAGAAATTATCATTGGCGACAATGTTTTCCTCTTTTCGGTAATCAATTTCTACAGTTGTACCACAAATGATATCCTTGATTTGCTCTGTTCCATCAACAAGAGCTTTTCCTGTCCCTTATAAAAATTTTAAGAAATTTAAGAATTAAACTTCACCGTCGGGAATTTTCAATCCTTCCTCTTGTTCGAATTTAAGTTCTCTGGTAATACTTTTGTGTTGCCCTACTTTATTTTATGGGTTTTCTTGAACAATAGGTATTTTGGGTTTTTTTTTTTCTCTTGGTATCCCGAATCTCGCAAAGGAAGTCAGGTTTCTTGGGGGTGGAATACAACGTTACGAAATAAAAAAGAAGTAAATTGATTGGTTAGATCATTTCCTAAAGTTATCTGATTGAAAGTTATCTGATTGGATCAGTTAGAAGTTAAGAAAAAGTAACATTGGTTTGTTTAGTCGCTGTATTTTATTTTTTCTTAGCCCTGTCTTTCCGGTCGACCACGGTGCGAATTGGTAAGAAGTATGGAACGAAAACTATGCGGTAGTGATGTTCCAACAGAAAGAGGTTTTTTTTTCTGTTTTTGTTAAAATCTGCGCACTAATTGAAATACTCTATTCAAGGCCTAAAGAAGAGAAAAGGATATTATAAACTATAAATTCCTCGAAGGCGAAAATTGTTCGTCATTTATAGTGTGAAAAATTTTCATTGCGTGTGTGAACCGCAATATGTTAACAAAGTTACACGACTCGTTTATTCTTTGCCAACACGCCCCCGAATCATCAAACACTGTACTTGGAGTTCGATGATTCTACTTCATACTTTGAGCAATCGAATATGGTAGTCGTTATCAAAAAATAATTTTTCGCGGTGACGTTCAAATATATTTT
>JAKTVH010000088.1:0-10483 GCA_030557105.1 Candida frijolesensis | reverse complement strand
CTTGATTTGCTCTGTTCCATCAACAAGAGCTTTTCCTGTCCCTTATAAAAATTTTAAGAAATTTAAGAATTAAACTTCACCGTCGGGAATTTTCAATCCTTCCTCTTGTTCGAATTTAAGTTCTCTAGTAATACTTTTGTGTTGCCCTACTTTATTTTATGGGTTTTCTTGAACAATAGGTATTTTGGTTTTTTTTTTTTTCTCTTGGTATCCCGAATCTCGCAAAGGAAGTCAGGTTTCTTGGGGGTGGAATACAACGTTACGAAATAAAAAAGAAGTAAATTGATTGGTTAGATCATTTCCTAAAGTTATCTGATTGGAAGTTATCTGATTGGATCAGTTAGAAGTTAAGAAAAAGTAACATTGGTTTGTTTAGTCGCTGTATTTTATTTTTTCTTAGCCTTGTCTTCCTGGTCGACGACTGTGCGAATTGGTAAGAAATATGGAACGAAAAGTATGCGGTAGTGATGTTCCAACAGAAAGAGGTTTTTTTTTTTTTGTTTTGCGCAAAAACATGTTGAGAATGACACCACGAGTATTTGTTGAAACGATGAAGAAATATGAATCCGACACGATAGGAATACAAACAAATTTGATGGGATAAACTAGTAAGAAATATCAGATGAATTTTTAACAAACCCTTGGCATGAGTAATTGAAGACAAATCTTGGCCACACACACCAATTTTTAGATGCTTCATTTGTGGATGTTTACCCCAATTTTCTTGGATACGGTAGGTGTTGGTGGTGCAAATAGGTAATAAATTTACTGCAAAAGCTTTGAAAGCTCCGGCAAAATCTTTTTCCTGAAATTGCAACCCTATGAACAACATATAATTTACAACTACAAAATGTGTACTGCAGTATAAGTATTCCGGGGGGCAACAAACCAAATATTTCTGGACAAAATTTCATATAAATACTTCTCGAAGTCTTACAACGATTCCCTTGGATTTGAGGCTTCTACTCAACCAGACAATCAACATTGAAGATGGAGAAAACACCGCTGCTTTCAAAAGAAAAACAACCTGAAATAATAGATGCCGAGATTACTCCAGCAGAATCATTGAGCCTCGAGGAAACATCGCTGATTTCAAAAGAAAAGCAACCTGAAAAAGTAGGCACGGAGCTTACTCGAGAAGATTCATTGCCCGCTTACATGCCACCAGTACCACCAGCGCCAGGCGTGAGAAAATCATTTGGTGTTCGAAAATCTGAAATCTTATATGCTCAATATCAAGCGCTTCCATTAAGAATCTTGTTTTTTGTTTCAATTTTCTTTGTTTGCTACTGTTATTCGATTGATGGTACTACTCGTAACAATTTAATGCTTTATGCTACCTCATCATATAAAAACCACTCAGGGTTTACCACAATCAACGTTCTTACTGCTGTTATCGGTGGGGTTTCGCAACCAATTTATGCGCGTTTGAGTGATCGTTTTGGTAGAGTGGAAATTTTGATTCTTTCCATCATTTTGTATTCCATGGGAACGGTTATTCAATCTCAAGCTTATGGATTCAACAGATTTGCTGCCGGCAGTGTTATTTACCAACTTGGTTATAACGGTTTGAGAGACATGTTGTGGTTCTTATTGGCCGATTTTACCAACTTGAATTGGAGATTGGTTAGTAGTTTCATTCCTGCAACTCCAAACTTGGTCAATACTTGGGTTGGTGGTGATGTTATGGCTTCAGTTAGAGCAAAATTCTCATGGCAGTGGGGGATCGGAATGTACGCCTTCGTCTTCCCATTGAGTTGTGTTCCATTGCTTGGTTGCCTTGCCCATATGATTATCCGTGCTAGAAAGCATGAAGAGTGGGAAAAACTAAACCAGGAATTTGCACTGCAGTTCAGCAAGAAAAATCTTAAAACATCAGTTGTGAGTTTATTTTGGGAGATCGACTTTGTTGGAATGATTTTATTTATGGTTTCTTTGAGTTGTATCTTGGTTCCATTTACAATTGCAGGTGGTGCTAAATCAAAATGGGCACAAGCTTCTATTATCGTTCCATTGGTGATTGGTGTTGTAATAATCCCAGTTGCATTTGTATGGGAATATAAATTTGCCAAAGCCCCAATCATGCCATTGCAATTAATGAAAGATAGAGGTGTTTGGGCTGCCATTTGTATTGCCATGTTGGTGTACTGGATCCGTGATATGCCTGGTGAAGCTCTTTACACTGTGTTAGTTGTCGGGTTGAATTCTTCAACCAAGGCTGCCACCAGAATTGGTAGATTGTTTGTCTTTGTTGGTACGACAACTGGGTTGGTATTGGGTTTAATTGTTTCAAGAGTAAGAAGATTGAAGCCGTTTATTGTTTTTGGCTCTCTTACTTGGTTTGGTGCTATGGGTATTCTTCTTCATTTCCGTGGTTCCCTTGACGGTACTGAACACAAGAGAGCAACAGACGGTATTATTGGAGGTCTTTGTCTTTTAGGTTTTGGTGCTGGTTTGATCAATTTCTCCACCCGTGTTTCCATCTCCACTGTTACCAACCATGAATACATGGCCGTGGTGATTTCATTTTATTTGGCAAGTTACAGTATTGGTTCTGGTTTTGGATCGGCAGTTGTTGGTGCCATTTGGACACAGAAAATGTACTCTACAATTTTGAGAAGAATGAATGAATCGGGAGTGCCTAATGCCGAAGCGTTGACTAAGTTTGTTTATGAAAGTCCATTTGATTTCATTAAGGAACACAAGTGGGGCAGTCCTGCAAGAGTGGCAGTTGTTTTGGCATACTCTGAAATTCAAAGAATTCTTTGTATTGTCGGTTTAGTTCTTTGTGTTCCTATGTTGCTCGTTGTATTGTGCTTAAGAGACCATAAATTAGAATCCGTTCAATCATTGGAAGGAGGTGAGACTTATGCTGGCAATGGAAATCAAGTGGACGTGGTGGTGAACAGATATGATGATGATATTATTTTAAATTTCCTCAAAAGAACTGTTGGTATTAAAAAGAAAGAAAAGAGATCAGATGAGTCTATCACTCCATATCAATAAAAATTTTTTTGAGCTCACAATTCTATAATTACATACTTTACTATTTACTATTGATATCGTATTTGTTTATTCAAATAAAATTTATCTTGCATTTTTTGTTAGACACATTTATTACATATTGGTCTGTAAAACACGCAAACCTTGACCAAACGTATGTTAGAAAGTTCATTAGCCCAGTTACAGTAAATCGTACCTGTTAGGTGGTTACTGCTACGGAAAAATCATTCATAATCAAACTTGTAGCTTTGTTTATGAGCTTTACTCAATTTTATAAAGTCAAATGACTCCATTTCAAGTGTACTTACCAACCAAATTGTACAATTATATAACGGTGACGATATAGGAAACACGCCTGTCACACATCCAGCCAGTAACGAACCAAATACTGCCTGAAGGACGTAAGTGTGACAGCTAGGCATTCACACTACAACTTTGGAAGACATTATAATTAACGCAAGTGAATACCCAGCTCATACACAATAATTCAGAAAAAGAGATAAGTGAACCTATAACTGACGGATGCATATTCGTCCTATTATCGGTAACATGTGCGTTATTTAAAGGTTAGAGAGAACAAAAGAAAAATATTAAATATGTATTACATAGGCTTAATTAAAGGAAGAAATGGATCAATAAGAAGAACTAGAATCATTCATCAAACTGACTTCTAACTCTACGTGAATGAGTCAGTTAGTGAGTATTGACGAATAACAGGAATATATCAGAAAGAACATTAGTGTAACTTGACACCTTTGAGAACATTAGTTTATTTTATTAACGTGAACTGCTGAGCACTTGATAGTTATTACCTGAGTGCGTGACAACGCCTGCGAAATGCCCTCTTACAAGAGACAACCTTGCAAATTTACATGAAGGCAAAAAGGAAATTATTAGGGTGAACAATACCTTATAGTAGTTACTCCTTCTCGTATCCTGTAATGGGCTAAAAGATCAATTTTCTTGGACCGTGGCACCAGGTTCCATTCACTATGGCTTAGTAATGCTTTCTCGATAGATTTATAAGCACCTTGTTTAATTCATTTTGCTCGGTATTCCGAGTCCAGAGCAATCCTCCAACAATCGGGCCGAAATTTTAACTTGCTCAAAGTATAATTTATACCAAAAAGAAATTATCTGATTGGATCAGTTAACGTACAATGGAAACCATAACATCAATCAAAAAAAAAGACGCATACTGTTCTAAACCCTATTAAATTACACTTTGAAAACGTCGTTTAATTGGCTATTCTTTTTTTTTTATTTCCCTCAATTTATACTTTTTGGAACATCATTCGGTGATGCTTTTTTTTTGTCATTTTGATGAAAGTGGCTGTTGGGACAGGAGACAAACTCAAGGTTATGATCTTTTTTTTTTTGTTTTTTTGCAGCCAATCTAAAGTTCAAGCGATAATTGAATCATAGCGTTTCTAGTTTGCAGAACAAGATGAGGCAATTATTGGCATTATCTCACTGGTCTTAGTGAGCTATCTTCTTCGTCACTTAGACGGAAACAATAGAAAATGACAAGCATTTCTTGCTCTAGCAAAGCGACACAAAATTTTGTGCTGAAATATGCTTTTTTATTTTTTTTTTCTTGGGAGTGCAATTGGTGTGAACAAAAAGTGATTGCAAAAAGGGATACAATCGGTAAATCTTTTTTCCTGAAATTCTGTACGGATTCTTTGTCACAAACATCAACAATTTGAAAATTATAAATACCATTTGTATTCTTCATCTGTTTATTAGTAAAAAATTTTCATACTCACCATAGTACAACATCAAAAATGAAAAATCACAACACTCCACTGTATTCAGACACAAAACAATCAGGGAAGGAAATCTTAGAAATTACTCAAGAAGAATCATCACCTTCCTCCGCCCCAAAAACGCTTAAAAAATCTTTCGGTGTCAGAAGAGCAGAGATTTTGTTAAACCAATACAAGCTGGTTCCATTAAGAGTTGCGTTTTTTGTTTCAGTTTTTCTTGTTTGTTACTGTTATTCAATCGATAGTAGTACGAGGAACAATTTAACGCTTTACGCAACTTCCTCGTACAGAAATCACTCGGGGTTTACCACAATCAACGTTCTTACTTCTGTTATTGGTGGAATTTCACAACCGGTATATGCACGTTTAAGTGATCGTTTTGGTAGGGTTGAGCTTTTGATATTATCAATCCTCTTATATGTTATTGGTACTCTTATTCAATCTCAAGCTTATGGATTCAACAGATTTGCTGCCGGTAGTGTTATTTATCAGCTTGGAATGAATGGTGTGAGAGATATGTTGTGGTTTGTATTAGCCGATGCTACTAATTTGAATTGGAGATTGGTTATTAGTTTTATTCCTGCGACCCCTAATTTAATAAATACTTGGGTTAGTGGTGACGTTTTGGATTCAGTCAGAAAGAGGTTTTCATGGCAGTGGGGGATCGGAATGTATGCATTTGTTTTCCCATTGAGTTGTGTTCCATTGCTTGCTTGTTTCACTCATATGATTATTCGTGCAAAAAATCATGAAGACTGGAAACAGATGAACCGTGAATTGTCACAACAATTCAAAAGATCTAATATCCGTAATTTACTTGTTACACTATTTTGGGAAGTTGATTTAGTTGGTATGATTTTGATCATGGTTGCATTGTGTTGTATTTTAATACCATTTACCATTGCTGGTGGGGTTAGGACTATCTGGCAACAAGCTTCAATCATCGTCCCTTTGGTTATTGGTGTTCTCTTGATTCCAGGTGCAATGATCTGGGAAGCCAAATTTGCCAAATCTCCAATTTTACCGTTACCATTAATGAGAGATAGAGGAGTCTGGACAGGTATTTGTATCGCCATGTTGGTTTATTGGATTAGAGATATGCCTGGTGAAGCTCTTTACACCTTTTTAGTTGTTGGATTGAACGCATCAGTCAAGGCAGCCACGAGAATTGGTAGGTTATTTACATTCGTGGGTACGTTGGTTGGTATTGCTGTAGGTCTTGTTGTCACCAGAGTCAGAAGATTAAAAGCATTCATTATTTTCGGCAGTTTTGTTTGGTTTGGCGCAATGGGAATACTTTTACATTTCCGTGGTTCAAGTAATGGCATTGATTACAAACAAGCTACTGATGGTATCATTGGAGGTCTTTGTCTTTTGGGGTTTGGGGCTGCATTTATTAACTTCCCAACCCGTGTTTCCATCTCCACTGTTACCAACCACGAGTATATGGCAGTAATGATTTCATTCTATTTGGCCAGTTACAGTATTGGTTCTGCTATTGGGGCAGCCGTTGTTGGCGCTATTTGGACTCAAAGAATGTATGCTGTCATTTTAAATGAAATGAACAATATGGGCCTTCCAAATGCTGAAGAATTGGCACAATACGTTTATGAAAGTCCTTTCGAATACGTTTTAGAACCAGAGCACGCTTGGGGTGAACCTTCAAGAATTGCAGTCGTGTTGGCTTACAGTTCTATTCAAAGGATTCTTTGTATTGTTGGTTTAGCTCTTTGTGTTCCATTGTTATTCTGTGCCTTATGTTTGAGAGATCATAAATTGGAATCAGTCCAATCTTTGGAAGGCGGTGACACTCACGCCGTTGACGGAAGAAAAGTTGACGTCGTTGTCAACAAGTATGATGATGATTTCATTTTGAATTATATCAAGAAGATCTTTGGATATAAGAAAAAGAAAAAGGAACAGAAACAAGAAGAAGAAGAAGAAGAAGAAGAAGAAGAAGAAGTATCCCCATCGCCTTATTAAGTGTTTATTGTATATCGTTTTAGAAATACTTTTGTGTAGGTAGTTTGTTACAATGGACATTTACCGTTTACTATTACATATCTGACCTCAAATTAATATTTATTGCATACCCGTGCATAAAGAGCCTGTCGTTACGTGAGGATATTGCTCGTTCTGTGGACCAGACTCAGCCATATAAAACTGCGGAAAAAGAAGTGAAAAATTTCGCACCAAAGATAAAACCAATCTCCTCGCCAATCAAGCACAATGACAGTCAAAACTAACCCAGTGTTAATTTCTTCGAACGAGGATGCAGAGCGTTTATTGTCGAAATACGATAATTTCTTATTTGATATTGATGGGGTGATTTGGTTAGGAGGAGAGTTGATACCTGGTGTTCAAAAATTCCTTGATTACTTGATTTCCAAAAACAAAAAGTTTGCATTGGTGACGAATAGTGCCAGTACTTCACGTGATATGTTCGTTTCTAAATTCAACAAATTGGGGCTTACTGAAATATCTAAAAATATGATATATCCATCTGGTTATTCGGCAAGTTTAGAATTGAAAAATTTGGGAATACCAAAAGGTTCCAAGGTCTGGGTAATGGGAGATGAAGGGGTTGGAGATGAAGCCGAAGAAATGGGGTACATTGCCCTCGGCTGTAACGATCCATTATTGGATAAGGAGTGGGATCCAAGTAACCCAATATTACAAGTTGACCCTGAAGTCAAAGCTGTGATTGTGGGATCAACTAAAAAATTTAACTATACCCGTATTGCACTGACAATTCAATATTTGTTATACAACGAAAAATCTATACCTTTCATTGGTACAAACATTGACAAACTTTACCCCGGTCCTAATGGTATGATCTTAGCAGCAGGTGGAAGTATGGTCCAATTTATGGCACACACTACCAGTCGAGATTTCCTTGATGTCGGTAAACCGGGAAAACAGTTGTTGAACTTGATTTTGGAAGATCAAGGATTCGATCAACGCAAGACCTTGATGATTGGTGATACTTTGTACACGGATATCAAGTTCGGTAATCAATTACAGAGTGATGATGAAACGCACGGCAATTCCATGTTGGTTCTTTCAGGTGGCACGAAAATGAAAGATTTGGAACATTTGTTAAACAACAGAAACGAGTACGATAATCCCGAGAATATGATTCCTCTGTATTTTATCGAATCTCTAGGTACTCTTATAGATTTACTACATTGAACCGTGTATGGTTTATAGAACGGTTTATACATAAAAGATTGAATGGTATCTTGTCGTCTATTCCTGATTTGTACTTATCGTCGACATTGGGATCACAGCATTTGAAAGACGCTTTACATTCTTATCGTGGTTTAAAGGAAGGACATATTTAAAAATTCTGGTCATGAAACTAATCTGTTTTCGTTTTCGTTGCCACCATGTTCAATTTGGTCTTTTGTAGTCGCATGTTTACGTGATGAATTATTAATCTTTCGCGGCCCGATTTCGTTCTTACTTCCAAACCTTCTTCCAACAAAAAAAAAAACTGATTGATTGTGGAAATAGGTTGGCAAAAAGAATATCCACAACCACCACTACTACCAAAGTAAGACAAGCATGTTGAATTTCTCTGGTCAGAGTAAGAAAAGAGTAGTCAATCTAGGAAATAGAAAACAAGGATATGGAAACCGAAATTTTTTAGAGCAATCTCGTCTACAAAGACAAGAAAGAGAGATAGCCAAGGCGAAGGAGAAATCAGCATTAGTAATACAGAGTCATATCCGAAGATATTTAGATTTGAAAAAGAACAGTCTTGAGGTGATATCTTCGTGGGTCACTTATGATGCGAAACTGGCTGACGATTGGAATAGCTGGATTCTTCAGTTTATTATTCTCAGCAAATGGTACTTGTTAAAACAGACTCGTGAAGTAGTGAGTGAAGTGATGAACGTACTCAATCGTCGAATAATAAACGTTGATATCAGGGATACTCAAGTGAGAGAGTTGGTCCAGGCATTAAACAAGTTGTTTGGCACTGTGAGAGATGAAACTGTCAGAGGTAAGATATTTGATGCATTGAATATATTGATCTCCAGATATGGCGTTTATCACGTCAATAATGTAGCAGTTAGTTTGATAGAGTATCTCAAAGAGTACAAATTGACGGAAGAAAAACAACAACAAGTACTCGACCTAATATTCAAAGTCAACACCCAGAACTCGACCAATGCATTTATTAAAGTGTTAACTTTAGACGTTTTCAATAAACCAAACCAAAGATACCTTGATAATTTAAGAAATGAAACGATTACTGACGATCACACATTCACACAATTCAACCAGGATATGTTAATATCCATACTTTCTAATTATCTTATCATACATGGGAATGAACAATTCACAGCACAAGATTTCAAATTTGTCGGATCAATATTAGAGCACACTCATTGTGTTCTTAAGCGAAAAGATGATGATGGGGATGACGATATGGATGACGATAGCGATATTATTATAGATAGTCCACTCGTCTATATTACTGACAAGATCTCCAATTCGTTAGACAAGTTGTATTCCCAGAATTTTGTTCAAGGTACTGTTGATTTATTGAAGAATAAAGAACCACAATCGAGAACTTTAGCATTAAAGATATTACCGGAGTTGATCAACCTTTATCCTCCGCTCAAGGGGAAAATATGTATGTTATTGTCCATTATACCGAACTGTTATGCCTGGTTTTTTGACACCATTAAACAACATGAAGTATTTGATATATTTATAACATCAAAACATGATTACATCAAAACTGAGACACTAGTGAATTTTAATAGGCATTCGATGGATTCATTTTGGCAAACTGTGTTTCTATTTCAAGAACTGTACTCCTACTGGTTGATTGTTTCCAATGATTTAGAAAGTTTTAATGACGACAAATTGCCAATTGAGAAAGTAAAGCAGTTTTTGGAGTTCTTGAAAACCATTGCCTTAACTTTAATTTTTGCATCAGATCGTGGAATGTTCCCACAGTATGAAAATCTCAAGTCTATTTCCATTGCGTTACTCAATCAGTTGTATATTAAGAATCTTCGGATGAAGTTCCTACCAAGAGACTTTTGGTTCCCAAGAGAGCTAACATTCAATGTGGATATGATGTTGTCGTTAATCGCGGAAGAAGAGGAAAAACGAGTTTTGGCGTTGGATGACGAAGATATGGATATCGAGCCTCTGAGAAAATCGAAACCCAGTGCTCCAAAAGACGTCGTTACAAAGCTTGAGGTTTTAAAGAAATTGCCATTTTTCATTTCATTTAGAGACCGTGTTAAGGTTTTCCAAGCTTTGATTGAGTTAGACAAACAGAGGTCTGTGGTATTTAACCCATTTTCATTTGAGGAACCAAGACTAACCGCGAAAATCAACCGTGATACCATATTAGAAGATGCGTTCGCAGCTTACCACCGTCAAGGATCCAATTTCAAAAACAAAATTCAAGTGGAATTCTTCAATGAGTATGGTAGAGAGATCGGAATTGATGGAGGAGGTATCACCAAAGAGTTTTTAACGTGTGTTGTGAAACAAGGATTCAACCCTGACAATGCTTACGAATTATTCAAGGAGACACTAACTGATAATCAGCTATACCCAAACGATAAAATATATGATATTATTCACGTGGGGTTGGACCAAGAGTTTCAACAACAAAGATTGGACTATATCAGGTTCTTAGGAATGATAGTCGGGAAATGTATATATGAAAATGTTTTGAT
>JAKTVH010000087.1:0-42293 GCA_030557105.1 Candida frijolesensis | reverse complement strand
CCGTGCTTGAAGTTCTTCTCTTGCACAAGCAAGGTCTATAAGTAGTGCTATCGCTGTATTGCTTGGTAAATTCTTTGTATAAATTGATCAACAAATCATCGTAAATATGCTTTTTGCATCGGGATAAAACGTCAAAGCTTGGTAATTCGACCATACTTAATTGTGACTTTAAACAAGCGGGTATATTGATTTCCAAATCAGCATCAAATGTCAAGTATTTGTCATATATGTATTGCCATTTTTTAAGTAGTTCAAAGCGTGTAGTATCTTTCATTTGTGAATAATAGTTGATGTCTATTATGAATTGTAAATTCTCACAACAGTGTCTTGATGTGAGGTAGGTGTTGAAGGAAGATAATATATCGTTTGAAAAATCTAGTTCGATGCAAGTATCTATTAATTCGTAAAGTGATGGGAAATAGCGTTCGATGTCGTTGACTGTAGATGTTGAAGAAGATGCAGAAGAAGTTCTAGATTTAGTTCTATGTGTAGTAGTAGTGGTGGTGGTGGCTATCACCTCGGTGGGAGGAGTAACCATGGTGGATGTCATGTTAAATGTATGTGATGTGTATAAATAAAAAAGTATGTATAAGTAAATATACCATTAGATATATTTCTGGGAGAGGGAAGAAAAAAAGAAAGAAGGGTATGTTGATATCTTTATATACAAACGGTAGAAATAGAACGAGAGGGGGAGGGGGGATACCAAACATAACCACACTATTTTTATTGTGCATATAGTAGTAATGCATATTATATTGCATTGTATTATATTGTGCTATATTATAAAATTGTGTACTGTGTATTATGTTGTTTTTGCGCATTGTTATTTTGTGCACACCAACAGTCACAACAGTATCTGCACTTTTGTGCAATACCATTCATCGGTTGTTGCTGTACTTACTAATCCTCAAACTCTTTACATTCTACACACAACCGTCACTGGTAGTTGTTAGCAATTTCTTCCTCTTTGTGACATTCCCCCAAAACTTTTTTTTTTACTTATTGACCACTAAAAAAAAAAAACGTTTTCCTCCTTTTCGTTTACCCTTTTCTACCTCACTTCACTTAACTCGACTTTATTTCATTTCAGTTTAGTTTTAGTTTGGGTTAGTTGAGGCAATTATATTTTCAGAATCCGTTTCGGCTGTGTACATAATAAAGCCATACAAAATAAGAAAAGAAAAAAAAAAAAGCAAATGGGTCCATTGTACACGCAGGTTCACACCTCCTTTTTTTTTTAACCCAGGATCCAATAAACTGTTTTTTCTAACAAAACCGTATTGCGAAAAACTACCATCCTTCCCCATCTTTGTCAAAACCCGCAGTATGGCTTGCTCTCTCTTTACTCCTCATATCTTTGTTCTTTTTTTTCCCTCATTGTTGTTTATCTCTTGGAACAATACCTCTCTCTCTCTCTCTCCAAACCCACTCCATACTGCAAGTCCATTGTTTAAACAATAGAACAAGGGAATCAGAGATAGATAATCGCTGCAACTCCAAATAAAAAAAAATGCATGATTATAGAAACATTACACGACTTTTTTTTCACCCTCTCTTTTGCAAACTGCACGACTTTAGTCAGCGCCACGGTTTTTTTTTTTTTCGTCGATGTACATACTCCACTTCTGGGCCTCATTATTGATCTACAGTACTTTGCGTCAAGGTACAACCTTTAAGTTGCTCTATTAATTCGTTATCTTCTATAACACTTGTCATTGCATCTATATACTCACAGGGAAACTCAATTTCCTAACAAAAACTCACTTGTCCATCTAGTGCATGAAACTGAACCCACCGTTGCGTTTTTTTTTTCGAGGTTTATTTACCTTGCAGTTTTGTATTTTATTTTTCGCAACTTGTTTTTGTGGACGTTTTTGTGCAGATAAGAGTGTGTGCAAGGAAGATATTCTTTTAGGTGGGTAAATTTTCTCCACTCGTTTTATTGTTTAGAAAAATAGTTTTTTATTTATTAGGGGAAAACTCCAGTTGATGTGATTCTGTGGTTGATAGGCGGAATATTTCTCCGATTACGCTTAATACAATAATAAAAGTGAAAAAAAAAAAATTTCTACTTGTTCCTAATTTTCTTATAAGCTTTTTTGTTTTTAACTTGCTCTCAAATTAAAGTTAACATTTAGACATTGCTAGAACTCGACGTGAACTCAATAACTTAGCAATAGCAAGACACCTTAACGGTTATTCCCACTGGGGATTGTAAACCACTCATACATACACGCATACTGCAGTAGTGGTCCGTTTTTTTTTTTTTGCTTGCGTCTGTGCAAATTTGTGAGCAACGCCGGTAAACGGTGGTACATCGTTTAGTAAAAATCAGTTAAGCAACCCAACTCAAAACGAAGGTGAAAATTTTTTTTATCGTTTCATCAACTTATTTTGTGTATACCAACTGTGGAGGTACCCTCATTCTCTCCTTCTCTCTCTCTCTTTCCCCAGTCGAATAGATAACAGTGTTGTACAAAACTAGGAATGACTGGTTTTTGTCTCACCCAGGAGGATATATTAGTCTTGCGGAGTTGACCCACAATCTGGTATTACAAATTATCTTCGATAAACAAAGCCAAAGGGAGTTGGTAGCCGGTAGATACCCCCATGACATGCCCTCGAAAACCGTTTTCCCCAAACTTTTCTTTTTCTTTCTTTTTTTTTGATTTTTTGGTTTTTAGTTTTTTCTTTTTTTTTTTTTGCTCTCATAACCAGCGACAGATATGCTAAAAATACATACTTAAGGTTATGGTTTCATTAAGGTTACATTTTATTTTGTTTTACTGTATTACTTTTACCATATTTTTATTTTTGGCATGAGAGATAGATTGTATAATAGGGAAGAGAACAGGGCTGGAGAACCATATATCGGAACTTGCTTCCAAACTAAAAATTTTAATTCGTTTTTATTCTGTTCTGTTCGGTTGTGAAAATACCTGTTGGAATGAAATACAAAATTGGACAAAAAAAAAATAATTTTATTGCGACGATCTTCAACATTGAGAACAATGTTCCTGCTTATTTTTTTTTTTTTACTCTATTTAGTTAGTGATTTCCTTCTTCATCATCGTTGGATTGGGTTTATTATTCTATTGAACTATTTTTTTTTATTTATTTAGTTGGTATTTTATAGGATACGAGTCAAAATAAAAGATGAACAGCTCGAGAGTCTCCAATAAAAATATCTCTGGTTAGGTTTTTTTTTTGTTATTCTCTTTGGCCACATTTGGGAGCAACAACTGCCACAAATTCTCGTCCCATCACCATAAATTTTTTTTTTTCGTCCGTGTCGATCTCCGTTCCCTCGACAAGATTTTCTTCCCCTTAGGACCATTTTTTTACTATTTTTGCTTTTAATCTTGTTATTGTACCCACGAGGTCTCCCTTTTCAATGTAACCCAGTTTCGATTGAAAATGCTCATACTTAGAGATAATCCATCAACGTCATCTGTGCATACTTCAAAAAACCAAGAAAAAAAAAGGGCAAATCCAAGACATGGTTATGGTTAAGGTTATTTGGTTATATTGTGCATGGAGCAGTTCTTTCCCAATATGTGCAGTTCTAGTTTTATTTTTATTATTATTCGCTTACACAGGATTACATAACTGCAGTAAAAAAAAAGAAAGTAATTTGTTCCACAAAGTGTGGGATTTATTTTCCACCGCAGGAGTTTTTCTCGACTCATCTGGTGGTTGTCCCCCAAATTCAGTCCAATTTTCGGAACTACAATCTCAAAACCAAAGGTTTCACAGTAATGAATTTCTCCGATCATTCCACTATGCTGTATAAATGGCGTCATATAATAATGCCGTTCTATTGATGATGGTGGAAATGCATGACAGGGAAACAAGAACCACTCCCCAAGTCATCGTTCTAGCCCCCCTACTCGTTCCCATAATTCTTCCATATAGGACCCAGATTTCAGATCTAGATTTGTCGTTGTTTGTAAAAATTGAAAATTTCCTTTCGTTCTAGATGTAATTGTATTTGCTTGGAGACATATTTTGGAATTCATGGATCCATTGTGTTTGTTCTATTGTATTCTTCCTTTCTCCAACAACTTCATTAGATGGGCTTATTCATGCACCCCTGTATACATCTGGAATGTTTCAGTATTCGATGGTTGACATTTACAGGCACCAATTCACATATGCAAAATCCCCTCAACAAAAAAATTATGGTACGATTTTTGAATGCAAATGCTCTCCCTGGATTGAAAACGAGAACAGTACGAGAGGCTAAAACTAACTGCAAGGACAAACATTAAATGCAAGGCGGAATCAGTTGCAAGGACAGAGTTAACTACAAAGAAAGAATTAACTGTGGAGGCTCTCTCTTCTTTTTTGGGTTCAAACTTATTTCTTGTAGAATTTTGAGTTTCAATGATGTTTCAGAATTTGACGTAGGAGGAGAGTGGAAAAAGTGATGGACTCCAGTTACAAAGTAAATAAACCAATGCGTTTCACTCATTGCAGACATAACTGTTCATTTTATCAATATCACATCTACCATTCTATAACCCATAATCTATAACAAACCAGAAATACCACCATTATCTTTACCATCTTCTTCATACCCATCTATCTCTTGGTTCATATAGAATTAGCATGTAAAAATGCACATCTAAATTTTTTTCTTCTGTTCAATTATACACGCCCTACTATCACTATCACAAATTTTTTGCAACAACCATTGTCAAATCCAAATCCAGTAATTTCAATGATTCAATTAGTCCTGAAGTTTTTTTTTTTTCTTTTAGATGTCAATGAAACAAATTTACAAAGTTAATTGGAAAAACCAGACAATATATAAAAAACCAACCCTCATGTTCTTTTTCCAATAATTGTGAATATCTCTATAGTTTTGTTTTTCATTTCTTGCAACCAACTAACTAATAGAGATACTGACAATGGACAACACAACTATTCCAGCAACTTCAGGTGACATCATCATCACATACAATATTCCAGGTGTTGATGAACCAATCGAAGTTCCTTTCTCCGTCTTGGATCAATTCCAACAAGAACAATCCAAAAACTCTTTAGTCATGGGAGTAACCATTGGTAGTTCTGCCGTGTTGTTGATATTCTTAATTGGAATCTTGTACAAGACTAATAAATTCTCCAATAGCTCCGGTGATTCAGTTAAGAAATTCTATAAGAATTTCTTATTTTATCTTAATTCATTGATTTTATTAATGGGGATAATTCGTGCTGCTTGTTTTAGCAATTACTTGTTGGGTCCTTTAAATTCATCGAGTTTTGCATTTACTGGTTGGTATAGTAATGAATCATTTGCTAGTTCTGATGCTGCTAATGGATTCAGAGTGATATTGTTTGCACTTATTGAAACATCCATGGTTTTCCAAGTTTTCATTATGTTTAAAACACCAACGTTGAAAATATGGGGATATGTGGTTACATTAATGTCTTTGGGGTTAGGGTTGGTGGTGGTGGCATTACAGATTAATATCACTGTGTTGTCTCATAGAAGATTTGAGAATACTATAAAGCAAATTGGTGATACTGGTGTTTCATCAATCTGGATGGATTTACCCACGATTTTATTCTCCATCAGTGTCAACATCATGTCACTTTTATTGATTGGTAAATTGGTATTGGCTATTAAAACAAGAAGATTCTTGGGATTGAGACAATTTGATAGTTTTCATATTTTATTAATCTGTTCCACTCAAACATTAATCATTCCTTCGATCATCTTGTTTGTTCATTATTTCGTTGGTTTACAAAATTCAGATGTCTTGTTGGTCAATATCAGTATCATGTTGATTGTGTTGATGTTACCATTTAGTTCATTATGGGCTCAAACTGCAAACAATACCCAACACATTAACTCATCACCAAGTTTGTCATTCATTTCTCGTGAATCAAGTGGTAGATCAACTTTATACAGTGCCAATGGTGGAATTCAATCTGAGAAGAATTATAGAATTACGAAATTGAATTCCGATGGTTCTTCGCCAATTACGTTAAGAGATGATGCTAATTCGGTGATTTTGGAACCAACCAAACCAGTTTCTGGAATCGATGCTCAATTGCCACCAGATATTGAAAGAATCTTGCATGGTGGTGATGATATTGATGACGAAGATTTCGGCTCCGGTAGAGATGATGGATTTGTTTCAACTCAAGTTACAATTAGAAAAATTTAAGATTGTTTTGTGAGGAAGTTCTTTTTATACTATTTTTATTCCGTTCTTTATATTCAGTAGTTTATTCTTTTTATTCATTATTATTATACACACTGTGTGTCAATTGCAAAATCTACATGACGTACGAGAGGAGGGGCGAGAGATGCGGAGGTCAGAGAAATCTAGACACTAAAAAAAAAAAAATCTCTCTCTCTCTCTCTCTCTCTCTCATCAATGATCTATTTCTTCATCTTACTCCCTAATACACCATGGTTGCTGATCCAGTACAGGCAACAGTTCAAACCTTAAAGGATTTTTATCGTCAAGCAAATCATTTCATTGAAGATCAACAAGACAAAATCACCCACCTGCAATACTATGAAAAAGTAGTCAATTTCACCAAGGGCAAAGATTTCCCAGGTTCAATTGCTACGCCACCACTTCCTCCTCCACCACATCCTTCCAATCATTATCGTCTTTTCTATTTAGGAGCTTGGAATGACTTGATCCATAGCATATCCCATAATAAACTAAAATATGCCTCGATTTTAACTGTCGGATTAGGAGTCACAGGGTACTACTACTTAACCCGATCTACCAAACTGGGTAAAAGAAGAGTTCCAAAACTTCCAAATGGAGCACGTCGTGATGTAGTGTTACTTATCGGTTCACCAACTGATCCATTGACGAGATCCATCGCGGTTGATTTTGAAAAGAGGGGGTTTATCGTGTATTTGACCCTATTGGATTCAAATGACGTTAAATATATCGAATCAAACCCAATCAGTAATGATTTGAATTATTTAAATCTCAATGATTCCAAAAACATGGACGATCATGTTTTCGAATTCAATCAAATCTTGAAAACGCCAATTGTCCCTTTCCCAAATGCTCATCCTCATTATTTACAATTGAAATCGGTGGTTTTTACTCCTGGTTTACATTTCCCTGTGGGTCCAATTGAAAGTATTGCGATTTCTTCGTGGACCAAATCAACTGATAGATTGCTTACGTATGTGAAATTGCTTTCTTCTGGATTGATACAAACTGTAAGATCGCAAGATTCAAAGATTATCCTCTTGAGTCCAAATATCGTCAGTTGTTTAGCCATGCCATATTATGCTCCAGAAACTGTTTTCCAACAAAATTTGAAATCATTATTTACGGTATTAACCAGGGAATTGGCTAGTCAAGATATCTCTGTAACACAAGTGAGATTGGGTAATTTACATTTATCTAACCAGAAATTAAGTTCTACTGCAAGAATTGAGAGCTTGGTGAATTCAGAAGTTAGAGCATGGACTTCGGAAATGAAAGATTTGTATGGTAATGACTTCAGTAATGTTCAATTTAAAGCTAATCCTTTGAAATCCAGTGGTGGTAAAGGTACGAATTTGGTTGTGTTGTACCATTTGTTGTTTGACTTGATATATAGTAAATCTGCCAACCCTTCTGTTATGTATTGTGGTACGGGAGCAAGAATCTACGATTGGATATCTAAATTGCTTCCAGAATCATGGATTCAATGGTTGTTAAAATAGGGTTTAATATTTATTTGTGTAAATTCACGTGATGTACTTTGTTTTTTTTCTGACGTTGCACACGACCACTTCTCTTTACAGCTCATTAGACAGAAGATTTTTTAATGAAAAAAATTTTTCGCACAACTTCTCTTTCTTCTTCTTTCTTCTTTTCTCTTACTTCACGTCCATGATCAAAGATTTGTTTGTCAAAGCTTACAAAAAAGACATCGTTTGTATGTCACTATTAATGCTTTGGGGAAAGTCTCCTGTCACAATAGCGGAAACGCGATGGGTTACAACCCCATCTAAGATCAAAATTCCTTATTTCCCTTTCCATTCTAATGCATATTTTCCAATTTATAACTATCAGTCTTTCCATATCTTGAAGTGTTATGATTGCAGGAAGTGCATGATATAACTTGATTTAATTGATCCATCTGATAGAAGATGGACATGATTATTTCACTCTGATTGTGAAGTCTAGATGATTATTTCTGAGGATGTAACATTGATACAATTTGCTGATTTTGTTTGTTGGTTGTGACACGGAGCGGCGCCGCCGACAAATGGTAATAAAACGAACCGAAATTGGGGTGAATCTGTTACTGTCTTTGAACTGTATTTTTAGGGTGTCTAATCCGATGGTGAAGAAAAGTTGACTAGATTCTTGATGCGATACTAATTCGTTTTGGATTTTATCCTTGTATTATGCAAGGCTCTGGTATCAACACTCTTGAATATTTTGTTGAATTTTCAATTTCCAGTCGGAAACCTTTCTTTATGGTTCCTAGAAATGGTACTTTTCATGCTTTTTTTGGTTTCGTTCATTTGATCAGGGGTTATTCATAACTGTGCGTTCGAATCCCAGACCCTCTTACTAGATGCAATTTATCACATGTTTTACTAGGATTTATTCGTCGTCCCTTCGGAGCTTCATCATGTGTATCTCAAGGAAGGTTGATTTATATTTTTGGGGGATTGTTTGAATTGGTTGGGTTTTTTTGGAAATTTGTCTTTCTTGATTCATGAATTTGGATTTTTTTTAAATATCCTTCATGTTTTTATTATGTTGATGACTTCGGTTATTTTCATATTTCGACAATGGGGGCTTTGTGTCCTAAACGAAAGATATAACAAATGATCATAACTAGGTTTTATGATTAACTCAATGGAGCTTATTCTTGATCTTATGGACGTCACCCTTTCTTTTTTTTTCCAAACCTGTTGATTCTATAGAGGGATCGTTATTTTGCATAGTCAAATATGCCAGGTTTTTTTTTTTATTTCATTTTTCTTGTTTTATTTATGGTTTATTTATTTTGATGAGATTCATATGAGGAAAAGTTTATGATATATTTTTAATGATGAAACATCCAAGCAACATAGAGTCAAGCTCTGAATTAACTTTGATATTCACTGTCTGGAAAGATGACAGGTTTATCGAAGCTGAAGAGAATTGCAATTATTTCTGAATTATATCATTATTTTTCGAACGAATCTTGATCAAAAATTTACTATAAATGGAATTATATAGAAATGAACAAATATATATAATT
Source organism: Candida frijolesensis (assembly GCA_030557105.1). Lineage (NCBI taxonomy): Eukaryota > Fungi > Ascomycota > Pichiomycetes > Serinales > Debaryomycetaceae > Candida > Candida frijolesensis. The sequence continues at coordinate 33,056 of JAKTVH010000087.1, read as the reverse complement.
AATATTACTATTATAATTAATGATGACGATAGTTACTATTCCGAATGCTATATAAGCGATAAATTGCATTTACTCTACTTTCCAATGACTTGTTAAACTATTACCACCACCTGACAAACTATCATTACTCAGTAATTCAAGTGCATATAATATCAAAGTAGTTCCCATATTAATCCAATTCCAAAATTGCCATGGATGTACAATGATTTGAAACGTATCTTTACTAGCAGGATCATACCATACTGGCCAAAGTCTTAATTCTGTTCCTAATTCACCACTGTATGATAACATCAAGTGAGTGTAAACAGCAATTATTAAACATGGTGCATAAGCGTAAATTAGTCGTATAATAACCGAAGGTGGTTGATGATGTGGAGGTTTAAGACGGAATGATCTTTTTGATTTCAAATTTGGTTTTCCCAAAGAAGATGTGCTTGATGAGGAGGAGGAGGAGGAGGAGGATTGAGAATTGTGGGTGATTGGTGATTTAGGATCGGATAAATGTGATAATGATATGCTGGATGGTTGACGTGAAGTTGGTTGTGGAGTTTTAGGAGGTGTCACTGATGGGTAAGAAATGGATTGGTATAAGCTTGGAATGATTTTAGTTGCAGCATAGAATACTCCAATTCTATAAGCTAGATTTAACAATAATGGTAATGTCAAAGTTTGAATAGCCATGATTAAAAATTTCCACACTCCTTTAAATGAACTTGGTAAAGTGGAGGCCAAAAAGGGTACAACTTCTGATATTGGGTTAAGAATGGAAGGGGGGATTTTAGGGATTTCTTTTTTCAAATTCTGGGTAGTCAAATTGAATAAGTTGGTTAATGCTTGTGTGGCACTTTCAGATAGTATAGGAAAAGTTTCATAAATGCATTTAACAATGTAGGCAAATAACAATGACGATTCAATCATGGAACCTTTACCACTGACTATTCCAAATAATCCCAATCCTAAAGTAGTTGTCAATAAAGAACCCAACAAGGAAGCACTAAACATATCAATTGTGAATGGTAAAACATAAATTCGGTACAAGAAATTAAACGATGCCGTGATAATCGATCCACTTCCAATAAGGGACAAGATTAGCCATGAGTCTGATTTGAAAATAGTCAACCAATTGATAGTTTGACCAACGGCTTGTATCAACAACAAGGAACAAAATCCTTCCAAGATGGTAAATACTGGAGTGGAATTGATCAATAAAAGTTTCCAAATCATGATTGGGTTGAATTTGGACTCATTTGGTTTCACTTCATTGGAGTAATAACTTAGGAAATATGTCAATAAACTAGGTATAAAGAAATGTTGACAATAATAAATGATGGATATCCATCGGAAATAACGAGTTTTCCTAACCGCTATTCTAATGGTAGTTAGAATGAAATAAGTCACCAATGTTGTCAAGGAAAATGCTAACCCACAATAAATTCCTCCCACATCAAATGCGAGAGGTATGGTTAGGATGATGTGGCCTAGATAAACTGTGGAGAATATGCCTCTAATTGAACGAGATATTGCTTTAAATAGGGACATTCTTAGTTTAAAGACATGAATCTGGTTGATTGATGGAGGTGATGACGGAAACTAATGACAGTGGTGTCAATTAAAAGGGGGGGAATGAAGGGTTGAGAAGGGGGAAAAAAAAATTGCAGGGAATCACAGGGAAATTCAATGATTAACTGTTGATGATTATATTGATATGATCCAACTCGACAAACAATTGATGGAACGATGATTGATAGGTTGTAATATGGTTTAATTGGAAGTTGATCTGTGGAGCCAAAACGTAAAAGAATAGAAAAAAAAAAATAAAATAAAAACGTATCGTAAGAGTAAGTAAGTAGTAAAAACTTTAAAGTGAAAACCGAAGAGTTAAAGGAAAAAAAAAAAAAACAACCAACCTGTGATTAATTTCATCTGCTAATTATTTCCTGCAGATAAACAAAATTTCCATAGTGTTACAACACAATACAACAAATAACCACAAAAGTCGTCTGGTTGTAAATCCAAAGATAACGTGTCACTACGCCATTACTACCACCACCATTACTACCAACTACCACCAAATTACAGGGCGTGTGATTGTAATAAATAGTGCGACAGAAGAACAGAAAAAAAAGTTTTTATCTTTTTTTTAATTCCCACTCGTTTCAAGTTAGTACGATAAATTAGTACTACCACTTAAAGTAACTGAAATTTCACAATGGATGAAACGAAATTAAAACAAAGAGGGCCACAGATCATAAAGTGTATCGTCTCATGGTAGATCTGCACCGTTTCTTTACTTTTAGTGCGTGTACATCTACAGCACATGACTGCCTGATATTCTACCTCTCGTAATATTATATATATATATATGCATTCATTCGTTAAGTAATTAGATAATTAAATACTGTATATAGACAAACAGTGATCATGATTTTTGACATGGTTGATGTTGATTGTGTTTGCAATTTTGTGATTGTGTGTGCGTGGTGTGTGTATGTGTATGTGTATGGTCACGAAATTATATTGTATTATACACATTTGATGCTAAACTGTTTGTCCAATGCTATGGTATCCTTCAAGAGCTTCCTTAGGATATCTTCAGGAATGCTACAGTCATACTCTATGCCATACCCATTCAAGTATCTGATAACTTCGAATCTTTGCAAACTGTCAACGTCATCTAATTTGGAAATTGGTGGTAAGCCATACTCTTCAGAAGACGCACCATTGGGGAATATAATTGATGTACAGCCAGAAGAGGACGATGAACTGTTGGAAGAAGTGGATGGACTGTTCGCTTCCTTGGAGTCGTAGATGTGGTGGTGTCTATGTTTTGGTAACGGTATTCTTATATTGGAAAATATTCTCATCTATTGATAACTAGTGGTGTACTTGGGTGTGAAAAATTCATCTATAGGGAAGTGGTTAAATGTTGTTTAAAAAAAAAAAAGTAGTAATGTATATGTTTACTCTCTTAGAACCTCTTTTCTTAAGTAGTGGTTTGGGTCACTTCAAAATTGTTTCAAAACTGTTTTAGTTAACGAAGGGAAGTAACAAATAGGCAGGAGATGGTGGGAGAAACAAAGAATAAGATTGGGGTGAAATGCAAAGAGACGGAAAGTAAAAGAAGAAGGAAATGAAAAACTAAAGGAAAAAGAAAAGAGGGTGAAAGGGTGTTATAAATAAATAAATCAATAAATAGAATCTATTTTAAAAAAAATTACTACGAGTCAAGAGATTTAGGAAGTTTTCGTTCTTATTGTGATTTTGGGGTGACATATAGTGTACATTACTAATAATAAACTAGAGCTAGCTACATCGTATCGGAAAAGAAAGTCAAATGAGTGGGAAACAGCAATTGGTTATGAAAGACAGAAAGAAAATTTTTTTGCCTTTTTTTATATCCGAGTGATATCCAGGGATGGTGTTACTATAATACAAAAGAATATCTGTGGCTGTGGTCTAGACTGTTTTAACTTTTGGGTTTCTTTCCCACTTTTGCTTTTGGTTTGCTTCACCTTTGGTTTGCTTTCAATGTGAACTGGTCTCTCATCGTTTAGCTTCAAATATCGTTCCCTTATACAAGAAGGTTGTAGTATATCGGCTTCCATGTGTCTCTCTTTTTTTTCCACTGTTATCCATTCCTTCCGACTTGCTAGGTAATATTTATTTTTGTATTTGTGTCCGGCCCGGTTTGCAGCTAAAGAAAATATATACCACGGAAAAAAATATATCTACGGGCGCGATAGCGGCACGAGGTGCTTCCCCCACGGGTATCGATCGCGACAGATAATCCACAAAGAACGAGAAGGAGAAAAAAAAAAGGCGTGATCTCTAATGGTTCCCTTTGCCTTTGTACTTTTAGATTTTGCTTTTGCATTTACTGTTGCTGTTATTTCTTTTCCACGCTTCTTCGCAGTGGTCTAGACTCCTATTCTCATGTTCTATATACCCTTCTTGCACGGGTCATCTATAACACAACAACACGCAAAATAATTCTAGGTTAAGAGATTCTATCTTAATTTTGCAATTTCATATATCCGGAGATGCCATTCCCCATAGTATCTACCACTGAGTTCCATTACAAATCATTATATTTAAGCACAGTAAATTATTTACGACACAGTTAGATTCAATTGAGAAAGAGATTCAAACCTTTGGTTTTGTAATTATTATCGATGCAATCGAAAATGTGATTATTGTTCTTTCGGACTGCATAAAATTTGACATGGTAAGGGATTACCGATGTAAGCTCATATCTTATCGATGCCAAACATAATGTACAATTATAATTATAACTAGAGGAAAGGGAACTACTCTTTAATATACCCTTTGAGCTTGCTCAAATAATACAACCAAGTCAGCGAATCAATTTTGGATACGATTTTGTAGCAAATATTCTCGCAAAATGCACATATATTAAGAAACCAATAACAACATCCTTAGTTAATAAACCAAATCGATAATCAACGAAATCATGGACTATATCTGAACCTGGGGTAAGTTTGTAGTAAATAAGAGTATTCATTACTACACATCGTAGTTCTACAAATATTGTTGGTTTTGACACTACCAAAGCATAAAATGTTGTTGCGCAATTATATAGCCGATAGGGTGAATTATCAACCGATTCAGCTTATTATCTTTTTCATCAACATCTAAAAATATTTTTTGGGGCAATGAATATACGAAATCCAACGATACCAAGAAATGGGTTTGTGTTATTGGGGAGTATGGATGTGTTACAATTGTTTAACCATTTGTCTGCCAATTACCAGTTGTTTTCGTTGGGCCGATATTATTATGAACTTGAAATGTTAGTAAGCATTTGAGATTACACTTAAATACACCAACCAATTTCTTATCTGATCCCATCCATGTCAACCAGAATTATGAAAAATCATGATGATGAGAAAGAAAGATAAGTAGTAGTGCAAGTAAGGTTGACAATTCTCCACCAACGGTCCTTACGATACACGTTGTGATCCAATAAAACTACACATTGACCTAACTAACAACGTATATAGAAGCAAAAGTAACTCATTATAGAATTAAAGTAATTGAGATCTTCAACTTTTAAGCAATTATATTTTAGAAGTGGGTTTATTTTTCAATCTCAGACATAGCTAAAAGAACGCAAAAATGGAGAGTGAAAATCATTAGCCTTGTTCTCCTTCCCGGTACCCTCGCCATCCTATAGTTAGATGCAAAAATTGTTAATCTTGTAGTGTTTTCTTGCGGAATTCAATTGCCTACCTTTCTGGGTAAGGAAGATCACACAAACAGAATAACGGGTTTATTCAAAAGATCAAGTAGTTTCAATATAATATCATTAATCAGGCGATTTTTAATTGACTAATGTTTCAATGAAGAATTAGCAGAACTTCTCATCTGCTAATTTATGAAACGGTTTATTTTTTTTTTTTTTGCTAGACGATGGTTTTTTTTAATTTTCTGTGCTTCATTGAAACGTTGTGTGTTGTCACAATTGAGTTCGTAAATTCGTTTCTCTTCTATGTCAAGGTGTACTTTGTTCCTTTTGTACACAACTGTTTAATTGACAGACTGTTGATAATGCAAGAAAAAAAAACCCACCCGTTTTTTTTGTTTTGTTTGGTTTGTTTCGGTGCCTCGATTGTAAATCAATCAACAAGGAAGATTTGCTGGACAATCCCCCCATTGGGCTAAAATCTCGCAATTATTGTTCATGATTGTACATCACTGATTTATTGAAAATCTGATTTTAATGGTACGATTTTTATTGGTTTCCCATGAACTAAAGAAAGAAACAAGATTAACAAGTGGGTTATACGAATACACCTTTCTTCTCATCCTCTTCATTCTATACTGAAAGATAAAACAACTTCAAGCCCTCTTGGGCTTTAGTGTTCAGTGATTATGGAATTCCCAAAACAGTCTATTGGCTTCCGTTTTTGGAAATTGGGAATGTTTAATTACCCAAGGCTTCCGAGTAATTTCAGATGTATCGTATATGTAATCGTTTTTGTTGCTTAATTTTAAAGATATACAGGGTCTTTCCTTTGTCTTGTTACTCTAAAACAGGATGGAGTTTTTTTTACCCTTTGCTATGGGGGATCGACACTTTGTGTTGCGCAGCTTTTTAGATTGGTATGTTATGTTAGACGGGTTTTTGTGTGTGGCACCCAATTAACATGAAACCAACCGAAATTTAGAAATGCTAAAAGAAGGGCTGCATTCTTCACAAGGCACTACGTGGTCAATTCTTTGCAGAATCATGGAATGGTCTCATTGTTATAGCAGAGGTTAGAGCGCAATAGGTCGATCCAAATCACCTTAATTCTTCTTACGGAACTGATCGTTTAACAATTAACCAAAGCCATTGGCTACGAGAGGAAGAAGGAAAAATTAGCCAATTATAGATTCTCCATTGAAACGCCATGGTAATAAATAAGAACTGCATATCTTGATACATCCATTGTCCCAATTAGAATGTTGCTTTCTGCGTCTGCGTCTGCTTCTGCTTCTGTGTCTATGTCTATGTCTGCGTCAGCGTCTTCTTCATTCGCCTCATCTTTGCGGTCTTTCTGCTGTGTTGGTTTCTCTATACCCTTTTTGCTTTTTTTAAAAGATGAAATCTGCTTTTTTGAATTAAGGGATGAAAACAAGTTTGGGTATTGGAGGAAAAGAATAACCCGAACCAATTGAAAATAATCCGAGATATAATGTGTTGTTCCGTTCCGAACGATACAATGGGAGTACTATTTTGAATTGCGGGGGGAAGAAGGGAGTTGAAAGAGAAATTACTAAATATAGTTTACGTTTACGCGATTAATCAATTACGGTATAGAACGCCGTTCTCGTCCAGTGGGAAAACAAGAAATCATCAAACATACGTAACCAGATTTGTCCCCACTTCTCATATAAAACAGGGAAGAAAAAAAAGAAATTGGGTATTGTTTTGTTCGTAAACTGTCTTCAGTATTCTGTTGAATATTTTCTTTCTTTTTGGTTATTCCAGTGTTGCAATTTTCATCTATTTCGTTCTTATTCTATTTTTCTTGGAAGCATTGCCAAGAAATAGTTTTCAATATTTACCTTCATCACATTCTTCTATAATGCAAACACAAAAAATAACCAACTTCTATGAATTACGTATGTGGTTGTTGTTCTCTTTCTCTCTCTCTAAATATAGCCATATTACATATCTCACGTAATGTTTTTTCTTGCCTCGCTTGTAGTTTTTGCGGTTTTGTGGATCACTGCGTTTTTTTTTTTTTTGCGCATTTCGTTGCCTCACTAGTTTGTTGCAAAATTTAAAAAAAGAAAAACATACACAAATTGAACCCCCATAGAGAGAAAACAAGAAAAAGATCGACCTTCAAACCTTGTGTTGCCAGAGATTGTATAAATATAAGCCATGTTTCTCATAAAATCACCACCTTGCATTAGCTTTTTTGATCTGGATTCTAATCTCATTGTTTGGTTTATCACCACTCACACACACACACACACACACACCACTTTACCCATCCACCATGCAAATTTTTACTATCATATACCCATTGCTCTTTCTTTTTCGTCTACTGTTGGTTTCAGCTGAAGAAAAAGTCTTACCAAAGAATAGTATCCCATTAGCAAAGGCTATATTCGCATGTAAATTGAATGTTCATGAAAATGTTGAGTATTGTAAATCGGATTCTCCTGATGATTATGGTTGTATTTGTTCCAATAAAGATGCCATTGCTTCATTCGTTGGTTGTTTTGCTTATACACAGGAGAATTCCTCCCAAGCTATCAATTTCTTTGTTGATTTCTGTAAACACTTTGGTAATACCACTGTGGATATGGATGATGTTTATCAAGCTTACGACAATTACACTACTAAAGGTTATTACAATGTATCTGCTGTATTAGACGAAGATGATATGAATGTGAACTCCACCATCAAGAACCAAACCATAAGTCATTACGGAGATGTGAATAATGCAAACTATACATTATCGTTGGAAACTTCCATTGATCAATTTTTAGTCAATTGGGATAACACCTTCTATTATGGTGCTGGTATCTTGGGTTATTGGGCATTGGTGTTGCTCGTTGGCGCCATTTCCAATTGGAGTAGATACATGTTCCCAGGTCTTATGACCGATTTAAATGGTCCATTTTCCAATTGGTTAAGGAAAAACATACTATTACCAGCTACCATTGGACGTAAAAAATGTCAAAATTATAAATATTTCCGAATTGCGGAATTCTACATGCCATCAAGATTTGAAAGTTTGATCCTTTTGGGATTCACTGCTGTTTGTGTGGTTACCTTATCCATAAACACTTATTTTGCTCAAGGTGATGAAATTATTTTCTCCAACTATTATGCTAGATTGAGATATGTTGCTAATAGAACCGGCACTTGTTCCACCATGATGATACCATTGGTGATTTTGTTTGCCGGAAGAAATAACATTCTTCAATATTTAACAAGATGGAATTATTCGGTGTTTATCACTTTCCACCGTCATATTGCCCGTATGATGTTTGCCTTTGTTGTTATCCATGCTGTTTGTTTCACCATTGCCTTGGGTCCTTCTTATGCCCCCGTTATGAAATTACCATTTATGGTTTGGGGTACTGCTGCTACTGTGCTCGCTGGGATTATGTTATTCCAAGGAATGTTATATTTGAGAAGAAGATGGTATGAAGTTTTCATGTTGAGTCATATTCTCATGGCGGTGTTTTTCATGATTGGTACTTGGCAACATGTTGTTGATTTAGGTTACATGTGGTACGTTTATGCCGCTGTTGCAGTTTGGGGATTGGATCGACTCTTGAGATTGATTAGATTGTTTGCATTTGGTTTCCCTGAAGCTACTGTTACTTTGGTGGCAGATGAAACTTTGAAAATTACCATTCCTAAACCAGAGGATTGGATACCTGCTCCTGGTGGACATGTATTCATTCACTTCTTGACTGCTGCAACCTTTTGGCAATCCCATCCATTTACCATTGGTTTAAATGACGGTAAAACATTCAATCTTTATTGTAAAGTTAAAGGTGGAATCACACTCACGTTGTATAAGAAACTTGTTGATGCTCCTAGTAGAACTTGCAAAATCAGAGTTGGTGTCGAAGGTCCATATGGTGAAACAAGTGATTCAAGAAAATCAGACACAGTTGTCTATATTGCTGGTGGTAATGGTATCCCAGGTATGTATTCCGAAGTCGCCCATTTGGCTTCCAGATATGCCAGTACCAAATCTCAGAAAAAATTGAAACTTTATTGGGTTATTCGTGAATACCGTTCATTGGCTTGGTTTTATGAAGAATTGGAAAAACTTAAAAGTACAAACATTGAAACCACAATCTACATCACCCAACCAAACAACACCACTTCAATTGAAGAACTTACATATCATATCGCATCTCCGAAATTTGATATAAAGAGTTACTGTTCAATGGGTATAGAAGGAGAAAAAGAAGGTGACTCCAAAACGGTAACTTCTTACGATTTGAAGTATTATGATCCAAAATGGAGTATGGGTGAAATACAAGATGCCGTGGGGTATGAACTAAATCCAATTAGTATCATTGGTGGTCGTCCAAATCTTAATGAATTAATAAATAAAGAAATCCAAGAAGCTCCTGGTTCCATAGCATTTGTCACGTGTGGACATCCTGCAATGGTTGATGATATTAGAGCTGAAGTGGTTGATGCTATTGGAAAACATGAAAATAGAATAGATTTCTATGAACAATTATTGGGCTGGGCTTGATGTGGGGGAATATTTGCAGAAACAAATAAAAAGACACTGTAAAAATAGATAGATATATAGATAGATACTTTCCTTTTAGATTAATATGTAATTGATGTTTATTATGACTTGAAACGGTTTATTGTGGAGAATACGTAAGTGGGCTTTGTTGATGGTGGTTACGGGTATAGGCGCACAATACTTTGTGCACTTTCCAAATGCTATCGATTATCAAGTCAAAATTAACCGAAACACATAACCAACGTCACCAACACCTTATCAAAAGGGTTGTATTTATCAATGATAAATATAGAACCACAACGTGTGGTTAGCAATAGAGAATGATAGAGTGACGAAAAAAGAAAGTAAGGTTAAATCAATGAGAGTGGGAGTGGGTTTCCGGGGTTCACCTTTTCTTTTTCTCAATCGATTTCTATTGCTTGCTTTCCCCCTACACTTAGTTGTATCATTCACAATCAATATAAAGATGACTCTGTTTTGCTATTGAAAATCAGATTCAGGAATTTTTTCCTTTCTTTGGTGTTGATGATTATTCTTTCCAGCTTACTGCTTCTCCTCCTTTACTTTGTCTTCCCCCTATTTTACTTTAGTTCGAAACCATAACCGTTTGCTTTCAAACGGGCGGTTTTGCCATCATTAACCGAAATTTATGCCAATAGTAACCAATTGTTTGTTTACTTTGGGTTCGGTATATATAGGAAATTACAGGATTCCATCGCCAACCTTATTTGGGCCACGATGAAAAATGCCGCGCGTCGACCCACACAAACACACACACACACACACACGCACACATCCCCACGCGAATAATTTTTTTCCCGCCACCACGGCACCAAAACCAAAAACAGTCCGCGTTTTCATTTTTTTTTTGTTTTTTTAATATCCGGCCAAGAAAGCAGAAGTGTATGAGCCACATTTTAATCAACTTCGGTGACTTTGAGTGACTTTAATATTTAACCGTGTGTAAAAAGAAATGGCCATAGTTAATGGTCATATATTTTTTGTTTTTGGTTGTACTCCCAAGTTTTTTTTTTCCTTAGGATTTCTTTCCTTCAATTGCCGTGACTAAGCGCATTTTTTCTCTCACTATACAGTGAACATTTGTTTACGGGGGTGGGCTGCAAAATGTACAAAAGTAAAAAAAAAAAACAATAATAATCACCACAGGATCATACAACTTACCAATCACTCATATGGCACAACTTGCACATACTTTTTTTTTTTCCTCTTTCTTTCTCTACCCCAACTTTCCTTACTACACTTAAAATCAATATAAATAAACTACGGAGTTTCCCCTTTCTTTACAAAATATCCAATTCCTTTTGCTTTTGATTATCACATATTTTTATCATCAATCGATATAATATTATATTATCATGGCTCCAATAAAACAATCACTCACTCCTCCAACTATCGCATCTCCAATAGAATTACCAAACCAAATAGCTACTGGTGAATATATCTTTTACAGAATATCGCAAGCCAATCCAAAACTTAAGACAATCTTTGGTATTCCTGGAGATTTCAATGTCGATTTATTAGAACATGTTTATTCTCCAATCATCACCAACAAGCAAATCAAATTGATTAATCCATGTAATGAATTGAATGGTGCTTATGCTGCTGACGGTTATTCAAGGGCTATTGGTGGGTTAGGTGTTTTCATTTCTACCTTTGGTGTTGGTGAATTATCTGCTATCAATGGTATTGCCGGAGCATTTGCTGAGCATTCTCCTGTCTTACACATTGTTGGTACCACTTCCATTAAAGATAGATTGAAGGCGCAAACTGGTGTTTATAACATTCATCACTTGGTACCTAACTCAGACCCATTAAAGGCTCCTAATCATGATGTTTATAAATCAATGGTGCAAAATGTTTCTGTTATTCAAGAATCTTTGGATTATGATGTTGAAGCAAACTTGGTCAAGATTGATAAAGTTTTGAAAAAAATTGTCCAAGAATCCAGACCAGGTTATTTGTTTATCCCAAGTGATGTTCCTGATATCAAGGTACTCACCGACAATTTGTTCTTGAACCCATTCAATGCTGAATCAATTCATTCCAAGCTGGCCTTGTCGATTGAAGTATTGGAAGATGTCACCGATCACATCCTTGAAAAACTTTACAAAGCTCAGGATCCTGCTATTTTCTCCGATTGTTTAACTTCAAGATTTGGTCACCAAAAGCAACTTGATAGATTTATCAGCAAGATTCCAGAAACCGTTAAATTGTTTTTTTCAAATCTTGCAAGAAACTTAGATGAGACTCAAAATAACTTTGTCGGGGTTTATAACGGAAGAGGTTCTTCTGATACATCTGTGAAAGACGAGTTTGAATGTTCTGATTTCATCTTAGCCTTGGGATTCTTTGATAATGAGATGAATAGTGGTGGTCAAACCACTAATTTCAACAATTCCGATATCACTGTTGTTGTTCACCCTGATTACATCAAAATCAACCATCAAATCTACCACATTAAACAAAATGATGGAGAAAGATTATTCACCTTGGGAGAATTGCTTGATTCATTGACTGAAGCACTTGACCCATCCAAACTCACTGCCATTCCAAGGGACATTTATCAATTCCAACCACCATCACAAATCAATAACGCCGCCAATTCTGAATTACCAGCCAACTATATCCCACAAGGTAAACTCATAGATTACTTCAATAACTCCCTTCAACCTAACGATTTAGTAATCTTGGAAACCATGTCGTTTGTGTTTGCTCTTCCAGATTTGAAATTCCCACCAAAATCCCAATTACTCACATCACCATATTATGGATCCATCGGGTATGCATTACCAGCGGCATTTGGTGCCACCGTTGCCGTTAATGATTTGGGTTCTACTAGAAGAATTATCATTGTTCAAGGAGATGGAGCTGCACAAATGACAGCACAAGAATTGTCGAGTTATGTCAGATACAAGGATATCTTACCCAACATGCCACAAATTTATTTGGTTAATAATGATGGATACTCCATTGAACGTAAAATCAGAGGTCCTACTAGATCATACAATGATATCAATGGACAATGGAAATGGGCTGAATTGTTGTCCGTGTTTGGTGGAGAAAAGGGTAAGATGTACGATTCTTGGGTGTTGAAGAATAGCGAAGAATTCGATTCTTTCTTTAACGGTAAACCTAAACCAAGTTCGGAAAGATTGCAATTTTATGAGTTGATTGCGGGTAAGTTTGATGTCCCACAAAGAGTAAATAACATGATGACTTTAAAATAGGCAATCGTTTATGGTGTATATATTGAGTGTATAATAGAAATAGTAGTAACATGAATAGTTGTTTCCAAGTTTACAATATCTGTGTGTCCCGCTCAAAAAAAAAAAAAAAAAACCTAGTAGCCACCAAACGAAACCTAACGCGCAGCAACTAAACAAAAAAAAAAGATCTATCGCCAACTATCACCAAACCTGGGCACAGCATCATCTTAAGACCAGCACAAGATCAATATCAATAAGAACCATAATGGTATGTACAAGACACCAACAAATTGCTTAAATGAAAACATTTTAACTAACAAATTTTCTACTAGTCTGCTTTATTTAATTTCCAATCTTTACTACAGGTGATCCTTTTATTAATTTGTACATGTACTTATATCCATTCCACAATTCCTGCCTTTTTGGATAATCGAAAATCAGGTGTGTTGAGTGTATTTTGGAAATTTGCTAGAATAGGAGAAAGATTAAGTCCCTATGTTGCCATTGGTTGTTTTGTCATGGCTTTCAACACCTTGAGTTCCTAGTTGTTCAATTTTCGGATAGTTGTTATGTTTGTCTGTTTGTTTGATATATTAAAAATACAATATTGTGGTTTTTTTTGTCTATTTATCCTATTTATCGGAATTCATATAATTCATTCATTGAATTACATAAAATTGGAGCTCTTTCATTACCCACTATTTTTTCAAGATTGACCGCATCCCATTTGGAAAACAATATCTTAACCAAGGCTAAATCCAATTCACATTCTTCTTTGAAAACTGATTTGCCAATAAATCTGATTAATTCTTTGTAAAATAATGGATTTGAAGGTAAGCCATACATGATCAATGTCTTGACTCCACTTATTTCATATCTTCTAAAATAATGCAATCTTTCAGTATACAACAATAATTTAATCTTACCACTAGCGAAACCCTGTCTTGTTCTTGTCAACTTTGCTTGTGAACTGTATTCATCAATAGATCCAAAATCAAATTTCGTGGATGTTTTCAAATAATTCTTAACTCGTAAATAATCAAAATAAGAAGGTATGAAAATCATAATCCCATCTTCATAGGATGCGGTTTTCAATAATGATGGTAATATGGTATTGATGAAAAATTTAAATCTTGAATCAGGATCTTGAACAGGTGATACACTATTGAATCTTTGGAAAATTTGCTTGATTTTAAGTCCAATTGAATTCATCATACTTTTATCGGATGTGATAATTGGCTTGATCTTGGTTTTACCTGCCAAGTTGAATGATTTACTGGATACCAAATTATTTATACTCGGAGTGAGATATTCACAAAACACCAAAGTTTGACGCAACAACTTAGCTTGATCATTAATGGACCACATTCTAATACGACTGAAATCTGCATCATGGAATTCTTTAGGAACTTTATTTATGTATTTCATCACCGTATTCACATGATCCCAATTTTGCATTTCGATTTGATTACATTTATCAACAATCAATACTTCAATCGAAGAAAGGAAATCATATTGTCTCTTTTTCTTATCTGGATTTTCCAAAATCATCGACAACCCAATTGGCGAGGCCAATATTATATCAGAAGAATAAAATGATGAATATAATTTCAATGATTTACGAGTCATTTTGAGTCCAATACAGAAAAAATCACTATTGTTGCCCTTGAATGCATCTTTAAAATCTTCCGGTTTATTAGCTGGTGGGGTTTGTTTGGTGTAGAATTGATCATTAAACTTCTTTTTATTTTCTTGTTGATCGGTTCCTGATAATTTAATCAATTGTTCCACTATTTCATAACAGGCGTTTCTGGTAGGCAACATAATCAATACTTTTGGTCTCGTGAATCCTTGATCTCTAAACTCCAATTCTTCATCATCGTTGCTAGATTCCTTATTGGCATGTAATTTAGTGGTGTTTTTCAATATTCTATCTCTGGTTTTAAAAATATGATTCAAGGCATGCATGACATAAATCCTTCTATAATTCTTATTGGTAAATGTCTTGTACTGATAATTGACATCTCGATAATTCAATATTGGATTAACAAGAAGTGTTTCAGTTTCAGATAATTCTAGACCGTATTCTTTTTCATATGAATCTAAGACACGTTTTTTAACTGAATATTCATCAAGTTTTGTGGATTTTAATAATGGAGGTTCAATGGCTTCCCCTGGTGGTAATTGAACCATGGATGTAAGTGATAATTCAGAATATGTTTTCTTATCCACAATTGGCCATTTCCCACTGTCTTTCAAAACTAGTTTTTCTTCCTTGTTGAGATAATCGTCTGATGGGAGATTAAAATGTACTTCAAATGGATCATTTGCAAGTCCTGTGGCTGCTTCTGCCTCTTCATTATCTGATAAATCGTGGTCGTCTTCTTCTTCTTCTTCTTCGTCATTATCACTCTTAGTTCCCTCATCTTCATTATCCAGGACAACACCTGCGACTTCATCTTCCTCATCCGATGCTTGTTGTGGTTCTTCAACGTGGCCCAGTGATGACTTTTCCTTCTTTTCTTTGTGATCTGATTTCAATAAAGTTAACAACGCAGAGTAAGCCATTCCAGACTCCTCATCATTATCATCATCATCGCCACTCTCATTGTCATCTTCTATGCCATTTCCATTATTTACGATTTCATCTTCCAGATAATCTGAGCTATCAACCTCATCCTCTTCAACTTCTTCTTTGGATCTTCTTGCAGCGGTTCTTGTAACTTTTCTCATCTCTGTTCTACCACGCTTCCTATTCCCTGGCGGTTTTGTAAAACCAGTGGACTTTCTCTTTACTTGCTTTGCCATTATGTAGTTGCTCTGCTTGTTGTTGACCGATTTTGCATCTATTTCCTAATAAGAAGAAAAAATTCAATCTAGTTTTTTTAGACATACTCGAGATGGGATTCTTCTACCGGCACACGACCTCTCTGATTTCGCCTTGATGAAAATGGAAATCGAACGACCATTATCAAAACTGGGAATGTAAGAAACACCCATCATGAGCAAAAGTATATAACACACCATAGAAACAACCAACAAAAAGTACATCTCATATTGCAAACCACAACCCGATTTCTGATAGCAATAATATATTTTCACCACACGTTCACTATCAAATACACCCTTCCCTTGCCCTGTTCATACTTCCGGTTTTTTTTTTGGGGGATTTTTTTTTTTTTTTGGAATAAGACAAACACAGTTTGACCAAGTCCATATACATATATCATAATAAGAATAGGAATAAAAGATGTCAGATTTTATAGAAGATCCGTTTCCGATGGATGAAGAAATTGAAATTGAGCAGAAAATTGATCCCATACCGTCTTTAGAACTATCCTTACCGCTACCAGACGGAATCCAGATGCTGGACGATATAACTCCACAGTATCCGACGCCTCCAAATATTCAATATGACAACAAGGTGATACGATCTAAATTGGACCAGTTGAAATTAGAAGACGTCAACAACACGGGTGGAACCAACACGACAACGGAAGAAGAAGGGGAGAAATTTGAAGAAGATCTAGATGATAAGTTAGATATGAAATTACAAGCGAAATTACAACTGGAATATGAACATGATACAACTGATAGAGATCTACAGCCTTTAACTCCTCCCGATAATTTTGCCCCTGTGATAAATCAAATTTATAGATCATCATTTCCTCAGCCGAATAATTTCACATTTTTAAAGAAACTAAAATTGAAATCCATACTATGTCTTATACCAGAAGATTATCCTCATTTGCAACAAGAATTCATCAAGAATCAAAATATCAAATTATTCCAGTTGGGTATGTCGGGAAACAAAGAACCGTTTGTTAAGATATCGTCGGATTTAATCACCGAGGCGGTTAAAATTGTGCTAAATCCAGAGAACCAACCCATCTTGATTCATTGTAATCGAGGCAAACATAGAACCGGATGTCTTATTGGGGTGCTTAGAAGATTACAGAACTGGTCATTCACACTTATATGTGACGAATATAGGAAATTTGCCGCGCCAAAAGAACGTCCAATGGATCAACAGTTTATTGAACTATATGATGATACAGAGATATTGAAATATTGTCATGAGAGTAACTTGTTGCCATTGAAATGGGATTAGAATTGTATTATCGTTAGGTTTGTTTTGTTTTATCAAGTCATTATTTATATTGTTTTGTATAAAATGCATGTATATGTAAAATACCATTTGCTATTTCTGTTTTGTTCTGTGCCTATCCTTGGAATGGGCTGTTTTTACTCCAGAAGAATTCTCTCCCATATAAACCTGTGTTGAATAATGCCAATCCACTAAGTGCAAGTGGAGTTACTCTACCACGAAATATACTCAGAATCGAAGCTTTCCCATTCACAATGAGGTACAACGTCAGCCATGCGAAATTGAACCCGCTGGCATTGACTGGATCGCCATCAAACATCATCCATGCTCCCAAAAGTGAAGCACCACCAAAGGTAAAACATGAGGCACGGGTAGGTTTAATGATATCTAACTTGTTACGAAATAAAAACGATCCTGATTTGCCTGTTGTGCCATGGGTTGGGGCTGGGGTTGGGGTTGGAGCGGTGTTTGTTGTAAAGCCTTTAAGTAAAAGGGATACTCCTAATGCAGCAGCAGGGATTGGGGATATCGACAACTGGTCCAATGTCTTGGAAACATTGGATTTATCAGGCAACGACATTTTGCTTAGTGGATGTTGGGTTGAACCATCTTCATCCAAATGAAATTCAAGTTGAAATTCTCAAGCAATAGCAATCACCAGAATTGGTAAGTACACTACAATAAATATAACAAGTTGTTTGGAAACACTAATAATTATACAGAATACTTTCTTATTAAAGTAAGTTTTATAAAAGAACTAATATACAATTTGCTAAATATACAAAATTCCGTCAAGGAAATATTAAAAATGAATCGACTGTTGACTGCCAACTAAACCTAAGATCTTTCACCTCTCAATCTTCTGGCTAATTGCATATCTTTCTTTTGGATGGTAACTCTCTTGGCGTGGATGGCACACAAGTTGGTGTCTTCGAATAAACCAACCAAGTAAGCTTCAACGGCTTCTTGTAAGGCACCGATAGCAGAAGATTGGAATCTTAAATCGGTTTTGAAATCTTGGGCAATTTCTCTGACCAATCTTTGGAATGGCAATTTTCTGATCAACAATTCGGTGGATTTTTGGAATCTTCTAATTTCTCTCAAGGCAACGGTACCTGGCTTATATCTGTGTGGTTTCTTGACACCACCCGTAGATGGGGCGGATTTTCTGGCAGCTTTGGAAGCTAATTGTTTTCTTGGGGCTTTACCACCGGTGGATTTTCTAGCTGTTTGTTTGGTTCTAGCCATTGTGTAAATATGTGTATGATTTGTTAGATAAGGAAGAAACGAAGGAAATAGATTACTCAGTTGGAAAGGAAATTTGTTTGTATTTAAATATTGTGTGTGAATAGCTTAAAGTTGTTTGTGTCAGTGTTTTTTTTTTTCGCAGTCTCGTGTGAGCGCGACAAAAAGAGATGACAGAGGAGAGAGAAGAGAGAAGAGGAGAGGAAAAACAGAAGAGAGCGCTCATGTGAGTCTTTTGTGTGCAAGAAAAGAATACTCCCACAAATTATTGGTCTCTTTTGTTGGTGACAAAAGAAAAACAACTTTTGCCCATAAGCTACAACGAAAGAAAGGTGTGCTTCTTCAACAACTGATTATCGGGTTTAACATTTTGTGATATACTGTTCTTTAACTTCATTCTGGTTCTTATCTAGTCTACTACCAGTCTGTTCATACTTTCCACTCACAACTAACTCTCCCTTTCCTCTTCCCTATTATTCACAAATCATACCAAAAACGAAAAAAAAACATACCCTTTTTGAAATCTTTTTTTACCCACAAAAGAATCGTTTTTAAGTGTGTGCGGACTCAGTTTTACACACAGACACTAGAAAAGAAAAAAAAACTCACTCTTCTCTTCCTCTCATGCTCTCTCTCTCTCTCGCACTCGCAGTTCTCACTTCTGCTGCCAATGTTCTTTTTGTCCCACACGACTAGTACAGAAAACCAATCACAAAAATCACGATGACCAATTCCACTCCATCACATCACTTTATTTCACAGATCAAGGTCAATTAACTATAAATAAAACAACCATTCCTTCCCCGGTGTCTAAAATTTCACAGTTTGAATATTTGTTTCATTTATCATATCAAAACTTAGTTTATCCATTAACTACCAATCTTAGTTTATCCATTCCCCGTTAACTAATCTTGGTTCATCAGCTGCAGCTAAATTTTCATATTTTCAATTTTCACATCACATCACATAACACATAACACAACAACAACATGTCTGGTACTGGTAGAGGTAAAGGTGGTAAAGGTTTAGGTAAGGGAGGTGCTAAGCGTCACAGAAAGATTTTGAGAGACAACATCCAAGGTATCACCAAACCAGCTATTAGAAGATTGGCCAGAAGAGGCGGGGTCAAGCGTATTTCTGCGTTGATCTACGAGGAGGTGAGGGTCGTCTTGAAGTCGTTCCTTGAGAACGTCATTAGAGACGCCGTCACCTACACTGAACACGCCAAGAGAAAGACGGTCACGTCCTTGGACGTGGTCTACGCATTAAAGAGACAAGGTCGTACATTGTACGGGTTTGGAGGATGAACTCTTTAGAATATGCAT
Organism: Candida frijolesensis; assembly: GCA_030557105.1. Classification (NCBI taxonomy): domain Eukaryota; kingdom Fungi; phylum Ascomycota; class Pichiomycetes; order Serinales; family Debaryomycetaceae; genus Candida; species Candida frijolesensis. The sequence continues at coordinate 13,405 of JAKTVH010000087.1, read as the reverse complement.
GTGCCTTTTTTTATAGTTCTTTATAGTTGTTTTTAATATATGTTATTTTATTTTTTAAATTTTTTTTTTTTTTTTTTGTAGATTTTTCTTTTTTCTTTTTTTTTTAACAAATTTTTTGGTCACGTGACCTGGATCACGTGTGTTATTTTCTACTTTTGTTTTCTTGAAACTTTCAGGAAAAATACTCTCACTTCACTTTTCTCCTTTAATTTACCTCTCTCCAATTACCAAATTTCATACAAATTTCCACTTGCAAACTCACCGTTCCATTCACACACGTTTACTAACACCAACCAACTCTTTGCTACTACACTCCTTTTGCTGTGGCAGGAATTAACTCACTTTCAATTGCATCAACTATTTTCCAAAGTACACGTCCCAAGGGAGCCAAATCCTACATTTCCACCGAACCACCCTCTGGGTTTGGAAATTTTCCGCACTCTGTGTTCCAATAGTCTAATTGGACGCACATTTTACTCCGTTTATATATATTTTTTTTTTTGTGAGCCCTTGAGTTCGAGTCTCGCAATGACCGTGTACACCTACTGACCTTACAAACCTAACTCCTCTCCTACCTTCCTCTCCAACTCGTCCACATCTACCATTTCAAACGCCCGGTAGTTATCGTCTGTATGCATCACCCAGTGGGTAAAACAATAGTCACTAGAGTCTTCACGGTCGACATACCACGTCGTGGGACACCTGCATCGACACCCCACACCATTGATTTCTGGTCTGTCTGGAAACAAGTCCGCCGTCTCCTTTTTCCCCTCATACACCAATTGCTTCCCCGGAGCATTGTGGGGACAATGGACGAGTTCTGTATGTCTGTATCCGATATCTCTAAAATAGTGAATCTCATTTAAGTCTAGCATCATGGCCACTGCCAACGAATGTACGGGTGCATCGCCCCATCTCTCCTTGTAAAACCCACCAGTTGAATCTAAATATTCAAAAAAATCCGCATATTCCTTCGAATTAAACAAGTCAGTTCTGGCTATTTCGAAATTTGTCCAAAAATGACACAAATTATAATCCTCCCTATCCATTCTATCTTCATGCAATCTAGGTAACGCACTTGTTTTGGTGAAGAGTTTGTTAACTAGTCCCGGTTCTAACTTCCGCAAATCGTCGTCTGTCTTTCCCTCTTTATTCAAAAATTGTTTCAACTTCATATTCCTAACAACTTCCTGCTCAATCCCTTCTTCATCAGGTATCCCATCATACAAATCCTTATGCTCCCCTTTAGTCCACTGAGAATTGAAAGTAAACAACCTCCATGAATCTTTCACTTGGATGTTATACTTCTTGATATACGCCTTGACTTCTCTAAACAACCCCGGTATGGCATAAAAAATCTCCCCCATAATCACATTAAACCCATACTTTTTGCCATTTTTCTCCATGGCAATAAACGGATCATATGTCAAATCACAATAAAATTCAACGTCGGGTTCTACCCTCCAATACCAATCGCGTTTCGCCACCAATTCATGCTTAAAGAAAAACCCGGAATAAAATCGACACATCTTATGATATGATTCGACATTACCATACATAACTCCAAAATCCCCCTGACGATCTATATTTTCTTTCAACTCCAATGGGTCCACGCTCCCGGGAAACTCCCAATGTTCTGGTCCTATCTTACCAAATTCAACTTCACTCGAAGTATACTGTTGTATTGTAGATTTAAACTCCTCGGTAAATTCTTGGTCATTTAAGAAAACCCAAGGATATTTGAACCATTGATTGAAATGTCGTTCCATGGATTTCATCGATGATATCACTCCTTCAAGTTCGGAATTTCGACAAAGAACAACTAGTGCTGCATTGGCCCGTAGGGAACTGGTATCGGGTATAGAACACCCGTATTGGAAAGGAGCATCGTATTTGGAAGCTATAGATTGGTAGCTGATTTTGGATACTGAGTGTTTCGATTCACTGGGTTTGTAATTTATCCAGTATGGATCAGGGTTGGGTAGAATGTAGTGTTTGAATTGGAAACCTACAAGACAAAGGACCAAAATTAGTAGACATAATGATTTGGTTCTACTGGAACATAACCGTCGTATCTTATTGGAAATGTACATCTAAGTTATTTACAAGTTTAGTAGTTGTTGTTGCAAAGAAGGAGCAGCTTTTGGTCTGTGTGATGTAAGTGCAAAATTCGATAGAGGATGTATGGAAAAAGAAAAAGAAAAAATAAAAAATAATCATAATAATAATAATAATAAGTTGTGAAATGAAATTCCGCTTTTTGTAACTACATTATACAAATACATAAATAATACAGAACTTAAAATGGAATACCCCACGTTAATCCTTTTTAACTATAGCATTCCTTAGCAATGTCAAATCTTCTGTCAATTCTTCAGGTTTCAACCCTTGTGGTCCAACAAAATGCTTATGGCTACCTCTTGTTTGTACTTTATTAGAGGTGGCGCCATTTTTGGTGACAAGACTCAATGAAATCCCTCCATCTTCATTTTGCATAATCAATGTATTCAACGTGTCGTAATCTTTATCACTCAAATTTGATTCGTATCCACTCGTAGTTCCACCACCACCATTGGTTCGATGGCTATTATGACTGTTGTTGTTATTATTATTACTATTATTTATGGCCATCCCACTGGTAGTTCCCGAGCTCAACTCATCGTTCGAACTGTATCGAGTGGCATAAAGTCGTCTTCTTTTACCCGCCGACGAGTAACCTCCATTGGTCAATGATGATACGTTGTCTCCGGATCCGGCACCACCAGTGCCACCACCGCCTCCTCCATCAGATAATTCAGCTGCCTCACCCACGGTAAATCGTCCGGTTAGTTCACGTTTTCTTAGGGACCTTCTATCATTGTTACCAAGTTCTGCGAGGGCAACGGCATTAAATGCCTGACTTGAGGGGTCATCTGGATTATTCCAACTTCGTCCGTTGACTAGATTCACTAAAAATTTATCCTCTTTCAAATGATTGATTTGCTGTTGTAGTTTGTCGTACAATTTCTCTTTTATCAATTTGATCATTTTGTCATGTTGTTCCTTGGCTCGATTCAAATCTTCTTGATATTCACTTTCTATTCGTTTAACTTGATACTCTTCCCATAATCTCAATTTGGTTAATTCATAATCTCGAACTTCTTCTAATCTGATCTTCCGATTCAAAAACTCTTCGTTGGTGCCTTGTTGCAATGTAGCTAGTTTGTTTTGCAATTCATGTAACAGATTTCTATAGAATATGTCTCTATCATTTCTAAATGTCAATTCCAATTTATTCAATCTGCCGGCGATGTTGGATCGTTTCTTATCTCGTTTGCTTAGAGTTGCTGGTAAGAAGAATAGTAATGTTAGTATGGGCTGTGTCGAGAGGTGCCAATCAACATTGCAAGCTCAACATACCATCGGGTACAGTTCCGTTCTTTCTGGGATCTTCCATGATGTTGATGTAGTCTTGGGTTTGGTTGAAAAAGGGAGTGATTCAAAAAAGTTGGGAAGGATTTAATAATAATAAAAAAAAAAAAAAAAATGAAGTTAAAAAAAGCTGGACAGGAAATTGTGTGGTGAATTTTGTTTGGCACTGGAAAAAGTGTTTGCTTTGTGCCGGACATTGTTTACACCGATGGAGTTTTTTCTTTTTCTCTCCCGCAATTTTCGACAGGCGATGATTTTTGGTTATCCAACTTGCCGTACGTGGCAACCACCAACACAACCATCACCAACAACTGAGGCTACAATCAATGCAACAGCTAGTTAGGTATTTGGCAATTAGATGTAACGGTATCTGAAAATAACGGGGCGAATAAAGAACAAACGATAGTGAGTTGCAAGACTTTCCTGGAATTAAAAATGATTGGATATACAACATAAGACAAATACAAACAAATAGAAACAGAGTTACAGTACTAGCTATTACTGCTGATGTCATATTTAATTACGCTCGAGTAAATATCTGAAAGACTGATTTACTTTCCCGGGAACGAACACCCGAGAAATGACACCTCCTATGACAAAACTGTGTGTTGACTCATAAGACGAAATCAAGTCCGCCGCTAAAGCATAAACTCCAAAACGCAAACAGCATCGCATTTAAGGCTCATTGCTGATAATTTGCCAGGTTTGTTTCATTACTTCCTAAAAAATGGTTTTATCCATTTTTATGCGGGTCGACGTACCCGATATTACATTATCACCATCGAGGAAAAAAAATGAGATTCCAATTGGCGAGATCTTCCATATAAATTGGATATCATTTCTCCCCCACATGAATTTTCCATCATTCTCAAGCACATCAACAACTATGACCACTGACTCTGTATTCACATCCGTTAAGGATCTCCCATTTGCTGACGGTTCGTTCAAAACAACTCCCAGAGTCAAGGATCCAGTGATATCCTTCCCACTTGCAAAAGACCCCAGCAGAATCGTTACCTTATTTAATATTCATGATCACAATATTGTTCCGGCCAACTTGATACAAGTATTAGAAGACGAGTTTAACTTTGTGGTGGAAGAAGGAAAGACGTATCCATATGACAAGACAGTGCATGGTGAAACGTTCATCAAATACTGGTTCACCCATTTTGCATCAATTTTAATCGAAGGCGAGTACAAATCATTTGATATCATGGAAGACTTCTCCGTCGACGAATGGCGTAACATATTTCTTGGAACTTTTTATGTTAAGCCTAATTATGTCGGGAGATGCTCTCATGTATGTAATGCTGGGTTCATCGTGAACCATGCAAAGAGAGGATTAGGTTTAGGAAATGAGTTGGGGAAAAAGTATCTCAAAGTTGCCCCGGAGTTGGGATATGTGTATTCTGTTTTCAACTTGGTATTTGAGAGCAATGTCGCGAGCTTGAAGATCTGGGACTCGCTCGGGTTTGAAAGAATTGGTTACATCAAGAATGTAGCCGTTCTAAAGGGGGAGGATAAACTCGTAAGTGCATACATGTTTGGTAAAGACTTGCAGTAGATATGTAGCGAATCATAGAATATAGGAATTTTGAAGTATATTTCGCAATCAGATATGAACGTATTGACAGTGTTCTGGAACCGTGTAGTTTGTTTCTCTATTGGGACCGAGGATCGCATTTTCCATCGTCCCTACAGAAAAAATAAAGTACTTGTTTTGCTGGCCGTTACAGGGACATCGTGGGGAGGTTGTCCCCAAGAATCAATAGAGTTAGACAACCCCAACCCCGAGCCAGCTTCAAGAGGGGGGGGGGGGTCCGATGAGGACGACGACTCCGCACCTGCTGTATCAACCCCATTCGACTCCACCGCCACCACCGCACGAGAGATATAATACTATGCCCGAAGAATATTATTCTGTGGGTTTGCAACATGAAAAATTTATATTTTTTTTTTCTTTTGCTTTGCTTTGCTTTGCCCTTCTCGGTGCTGTTCCAATTCTGTATGTGGAAGACAAAAATCCGCAGCCCGGAAAAGCTAGGAACAACACCACAACCCTACGAATAAGAGGGGTAACCAAGCGACGGTGGTAAAGTTTTTTTTGTTGTTTTTGACAGACAGCCTCTATACCACATTGCAATGGACACCACTATCACCAGTAAACACCTGACCAGCCAATTCTTCGAGTATCTTGAGAAGATATACTGTCTTTATACCAATTGATGTAACAGTAGGATCGCCTACTATACGGCATTAAACATGTGCAAAAAAAAATTTAGCGTTTTTGTATGCCAAAATTTCTTTTTGACAGTAACAAAAAAAAAAAAAAAAAAACACGCAGCCGATATATAATAACTGCACGCAAATACCCAAATACAAAACTTTTTTTTTTGGTCGTTTTCTGTTACTGTTTTTTTTTTTTCTTTCTTCTACTTTTTCTCTTCTTCTTTCACCACATCCATATCTATTCATTACCAATCTACAATTAGTTCATTGCAATGTTATCAAGATCATTCACCCGTGTTTCAAGAGTATGTTTTGTTTTTTATTCACCCATTCCACCAGATCTAGAGCAGCCAAAAAATAATAGAAGCACAATATTTTTTCTCTTGAAAACAGAGGAAAAAGGGAGGGGAGCGGAGGGGAAGGATTCACAACTCAGCGATTGAGGCAAATTTTTCAACAAAGTGTTGGTGAGACAATACTCACATCATTGGACTAAGAGTACCATGCTTATCATGAATATAACCATCTAATAGTGATTCCAATTGGATCCATTTCACTTTTCCGATTGTCTTTTGTTCTTGGATTGGTGTAGGTCTGAGAAATGTTTTATTATATCTCGCATCAATTACTAACACAGTTTTTTTTTTTCTTTTCTTTTAGGCCGCTGCTCAACAAAAGAGATTCTTATCCTTACACGAATACCGTTCTGCTGCTTTGTTAAGCAAATACGGTGTCCCAATCCCAAGAGGCTACCCAGCTACCACTCCAGAAGGTGCCTACGAAGCAGCCAAGAAATTGGGTACCAATGAATTGGTCATCAAAGCCCAAGCTTTGACTGGTGGTCGTGGTAAAGGTCACTTTGATTCTGGTTTGCAAGGTGGTGTCAAATTGATTTCTTCTGCTGAAGAAGCTAGAGACTTGGCTGGCCAAATGTTGAACCACAAATTGATCACCAAACAAACCGGTGCCGCTGGTAAAGAAGTCACTGCTGTCTACATTGTCGAAAGAAGAGATGCTGCAACCGAAGCTTACGTTGCCATCTTGATGGACAGATCTCAACAAACCCCAATCATTGTTGCCTCAGCTCAAGGTGGTATGGACATTGAAGGTGTTGCTGCTAAAGACCCATCTGCCATTAAAACTTTCCCAGTTCCATTGGAAGAAGGTGTCTCTGATTCCTTAGCCACTGAAATTGCTGGTGTTTTAGGTTTCACCAACGAAGCTATCCCAGAGGCTGCCAAAACCATCCAATCTTTATACAACTGTTTCATCGAACGTGACTGTACCCAAGTTGAAATTAACCCATTATCAGAAACCCCAGACCACAAAGTCTTGGCCATGGATGCCAAATTAGGTTTCGATGACAATGCTTCTTTCCGTCAAGAAGAAGTCTTTTCCTGGAGAGACACCACCCAAGAAGATCCACAAGAAGTTGAAGCTTCCAAATACGGATTGAACTTTATCAAATTGGACGGTAATATTGCAAACATTGTCAACGGTGCTGGTTTAGCCATGGCCACTATGGATATCATCAAGTTATACGGTGGTGCTCCAGCTAACTTCTTGGACTGTGGTGGTACTGCCACTCCAGAAACCATTGAAAAAGCTTTCGAATTGATCTTGTCCGATAAAAAAGTCAACGGTATTTTCGTCAACATTTTCGGTGGTATCGTCAGATGTGACTATGTTGCCAAAGGTTTAATTGCTGCTACCAAGAACTTCAACTTGGAAATCCCAGTTGTTGTTAGATTACAAGGTACCAACATGGCTGAAGCTAAGGAATTGATTGAAAAATCTGGTTTGAAATTATATGCTTTCGAAGATTTGGACCCAGCTGCTGAAAAGATTGTTGAATTGGCCCCAGCTGCTTAAGTCCAACAAATTTTTACTACAAGGGATGATTAAAGTTATAAAAGAAAATATCAAGGTGAATTAAAGAGAAAAAAAAGAATTTTTATAGATACTAATTATTAGTAAAGCTTATACATTGTTACATTTCTTTTCATGCAAATATAATGTACATTTATTCGATAAAAATGTCAAACCCATAGTTACACAGTCGTGTGATTGTGCTGAAAATGTTAGTGCGCTTTGCTAAAACAAGTCGAATAAAAAAAAAAAAAACTATTGCCACCACCAGTACTGGCGAGAACCAAACAAGTCGAATATCTTGTCAAGGTGGTCTCCCCTTATTATTATCACAATCATATACAACTCAATTGACAATTAAATGTTTTTAACAAGAAGCGAATATGACCGTGGTGTTTCCACGTTTTCCCCGGAAGGTAGATTATTTCAAGTTGAATATTCCCTTGAAGCCATTAAATTAGGTTCAACCGCCATTGGTATATCTACCAGTGAAGGGGTGATATTGGGCGTTGAAAAAAGAGTAACATCATCATTATTAGAATCGTCGTCCATTGAAAAAATTGTCGAAATAGATCACCATATTGGATGTGCCATGAGTGGGTTAACTGCAGATGCAAGATCGATGATTGACCATGCTCGTGTGTCCAGTTTGACCCATAATTTATACTATGATGAAGATATTGGTGTTGAAAGTTTGACACAAAGTGTATGTGATTTAGCCTTACGTTTTGGTGAAGGAGCAGGTGGTGAAAAGAGATTGATGTCGAGACCGTTTGGTGTTGCCTTGTTGATTGCTGGAGTTGATAAGGAAAAGGGTCCCCAATTGTACCATGCTGAACCGTCAGGTACTTTTTACAGATATGAAGCCAAAGCTATTGGTTCAGGTAGTGAAGGAGCCCAAGCTGAATTGAATAATGAATATCACAAATCTTTAACTTTGAAAGAAGCTGAATTGTTGGCATTGAAAATCTTGAAACAAGTCATGGAAGAAAAATTGGATTGCAAAAACGCACAATTGGCTAGTGTTACTGTCGATGGCGGTTTTCAAATTTACAATGATGAAAAAACTGACGCGATAATTAAAGAATTGAATGCTCAAGCTACTGACGAAGATACCGTGATAAGCTAATAGAGCACACTTTGATTATTACATTTTTCTTGTTTATTTTTTTTTTTTTACAATTTACACAATAATACAAATATTATAAAATACGGATTGACTGACTATTCCGGGAAACAAAGCTCTAATCTATCACTTAATTCTAAGAGTCCTCTGTTTTCTCGTTCTCCAAGATTCTTGATTGTAGCCAAAAATTGACCTAGGTTCTCACTGAATTGCTCATATTGTCCAAGGAACGTGTCGTATAGATTTTGATATCTCAATTCCATCAGTCGTTGATCCATGGGTTTATCGAATCTACTTGGGAATTCTTTGGAGAATTCTTGATATAGTTTCAGATTCAACAACACCAAGATTTTCTTTATTTGGGAAACATAATTGTTAAATTCAAACACAAAATTCAACATCGTTCGTAATTGCGCTAATGATTCTTTTCTTGTAAGTAAACTTTCATTCATCAAATTACTTGAATAATCGGATAATTTTTGAATCAATTGTTCAACTGTTAGTAAATTACTAGAGCTTTCTGCACTTGTACTTCCACCAGTAGGCGCTATTCTTGCTCGATGAATCTTTTCATCAAAAATTGAATTACGATTATATGAGCCTCCAAGTAACGTGTTGTTGAAGATCTTATTAGTGTCGTTGTTTACGTCGGAACCTACCTGACTTGTAGTGAGTTTATTTGTCGTGTTTAATATTAATGATTTTACGCTATCGAAATTGTATTCGATAACATCATGCGTAATATAATTTTCAAGTTCAGTTATAAAGTTGCATATTCTCGAATGTAAAACCCTGCATCGTAATATTAATTTTTTAACGTTTGGTTCAAAATGGGGATCTTTCCAGATTCGAGAATAATTCAATTCTTGCCAAGTCATTTGACTATACTTGGAGATAAACTTGATGTTCACTAGTAATTGAAACATGATTTGGTATTGATATGAAAGTTGTTGATTCATGACCAAATTCAAGGGGAATGGTAACGGAATGTTGACATCTATACTGTAGATAGTTGGTTCGTCATTTGCATCACTGTCTGCAGAATCCACACTAAGATTAGTGCTTCTTAGTTCATTTCTGGCTGGCACGATTTTGTGGTAGTAGCCTCGGATATTTTCATCAGGTATAGCATAGTCCAGATTCTTCTCCAACAATTCTTCCACAATATTGTACAACGAATTGGAGTTGACTGTGAAACGCTGATTTTCTTCAATCACATGTAATATTCCAGATTCAATACCCACTTTATTCTCAATTCTTCGTTTAAAGATATCATCATACTGTTTCTTTAATCTTGACACGGATATTTTCAGTTTGGGTTTCTTTAAATCGTGGAAATTGACATCAATAAATTTGTCAATTCTAAAAGAATCACTAAGTAGGAAATATTTTTGAAAATTATCAACCACGCTAGGAAAGCCATACCCTTCAAAAAGTAGTTTCATTAACATCTTATTTGCTCGTTGATAGAATTCGTCAATTCTAAGTTCCAAATCCGGAGCAGTCAAGCTGGTGACCCCTTTCAATTTTTCTTGTAATATTTCGTAATTAGCCAAACCAGTGCATGTTTTAAATATATTCAAATATTTCCCTGTGTTTAAAATCTTCAACTGTATAGAAGAATTACGAAATTGAACCAACAATCCATCGGTCTTAATCAAGAATAACTCGTTCCAGTAATATTCACTTTTACTTTGGAAAGCTTCCAAAAATGCGGGCGGCACCTTTTTTTCTCGAACCATAAATTCATCAAATGGATCATCAATTATACCTTCTAGGAGCCATTGGTTCAACATGGAGACATAATCATTGCTAACAGTGTCAAATAGACGTGTTAAAAATCCCAAGGATATCGGATCTCCCTTGTAGTATATCATTCGGTCTTGAATGATTTGTAATAATAATCCACCTTTACAGCAATTAGACTTAACATGGTACAAATTAGGTTCCGAGTTTAATCCACCAAGACTAGCATTCATCACGACTGAAGGTTCGAATTGGTCAAAAACATCAATTTGAGACTCTCGTTGTCTTTCCTCGGTTACTTTGTGAATCTCCAATGAAATTTCATGGAAATGGTTTAATTTAACAGATACTTCTTGATGCAACATTTGGTCCAACACATTCAAGTTGAAATTTTTATTAAATTTGAATTCATTCTCCAAATTTATGATGATTTTTTGATAATGATTCAAAAATTCACTAATTTCAAAACAAAACTTCTGGACAATTCTTCCAAATCTTTCATTATCATATATTTGTATAAATGCTCGAAGTCCGTTATAATATTTCCCAAATTTCATCAATCTTTTAGCAATATTTTTCAAACTTACATCTAGATGCTTGGCGATTTTGTAATCAGGACCGGTGATTTTGCTCGATGGTGAAGTAGGATCATAATGCCGACTGTATTGGATGTATTGTCCTTCATATCCTAACAATGTAAATACCAACTCACGTATTATCAATGCCTGTTGAATATTGAGATTGTTAACTTGACTTAATAACGGACCAGAGACTTTCTGTAGTCCGTATGAAACTGTGTCTAGTATGCATGGTGCCATAATGTCCCCATCCTTTTCTCCATCATTCAAACTAACAAAATCTTGTGTATCAATATCTTGTGACTGGGAATATCGGGGACCAAATGGCAGCTGTCGTTGTTCGGTAATACGACTCCCGATGGGATCACGAGAAGGTGAGAATGCATTCATGTTGGTTGCGCGATGACAAGAAACGGGAATAACTTATGAGAAGAAATATTTATCTGTAATAAAGTGTATATTTGTTTTGATTTCAGTTCATTTTTTTTTTTTTTTCCTGTGTAAACTCCCTTTTTTTTTTTTTGGCGCAATGCGCGTCGCTGTTACTTCCAACGCTATTCTTAATGCAACCATTCAGCATCGTCATCTTCATCGCCTTCTTGGAGTGACATGTCTTCAAGTAGCTGTTTCGCTGCCAACTCTGCTTCTTCTTGCACCTTGGTCAACCCACATACGTCTTCCAAATACCGAGAACTGTCGAGGCATTTTCTTATAAACAGCCAACCGTCTTTATTATATTCATCAATCACGCTCCTTGAGCAGGCAGAACAATGCGGATAATTAGGCGCAAATAGCTTGTTCTGCTGGTAATTGTGTAGGAAGCCTCTGATTTGATGTGGCACACTACCAAACTTAGTCTCTGCATCATGGGCTGCCAAGTTTCTGTCAGGATGCTGCAAGATCGACACCATCAATTCAACTGCCAAAGCCGACGCTACAAGCGCACCACCCGGTCTCGTCACCGTGCACATCTGATCCAACGTTCTATCAGACAAACTGTCGTTCGGAGCAACCACATCATTGCAGTAGTAGCAGCCTAGTCTGTTGGCCTGACGCACACTTCCGTGTCTCATTACAAGGTAACTGTCAAACCCTAACGCTGCATTTATCACGATTTTGTCTTTGGAAGCTCCTAGCAATGTCGGCAACCATCTTGACTCTCGGGAGTCCATTAATAAAAACACAACGTCGTTCTCATCAAATAGATCGCACAAGGTCTGGTAGTTTTCTTTCTGTTTCGGCTCATCGGTGACAGGATGACCAATCATGGGCACGTCAAGGCTGTGGCCCACAGCATCCACGCCAGGAAATACCTTCTGCAAGTTCTCGGCGGCCGTGACCGCCTTGATCCCGCCTTGCCCACCATCACTGAAACAATCCTCAAAATTGTACAACGGCTGCCTCACGGGGTTCGAGTATGAGATTCTTCCATTGTCAACAAAGGTGATCTTACGAACACCCCAGCCCATCAACGCGCGAGCCACGTAACTTCCTAGCGTCCCAGCACCGAGAAGCAAGACCCGCTGCCGCTTTATAATGTCAAGGTCAATATCCGGCGCTATTCTCCACTTCATTAATTTCAAATTCAACTCCACTGCCTGCTCGGCTAGCTGTAACGGATCAATCAACGACCCCAAATCCGCCAATTTCGGGCCTAACTTTCCTTGGCTCGTTCTCTCCCACCCGGTTACTTTCGGAGGGTCCGAAAACGTTTCCAAAACTAGGTGCTGCTTGACTGAGGTACCATTGCGACGATATGTAATTAGCTCTAATTCCTTCATTTTGTTGTGCGCGAGGTAGTATAAGTAATTTTTGACTTGAATTGACGACTTGCCATCCTTGTTTAAACATGTGTCAATAAAAACAAAGGTACTATTTTTTCCCAGATCTATCCTCCTGTGTAATTCTCCTTCGTGGAATTGGAAAAACTGGTGGAACGAACCACCAGACAATTCTGATTCGACCAACTTTATAAGATCCGGCTCGACATCTTCTTCTTTCTCGATGGACCAAGTGTTGTTTAAAACTGGATACGCGAGCCAATAGTAGAACTTATACTTTTTCAAATCAGAAAAACTCAACATGTGAAACTTGTTGAACGTCTTGAAATCCATGGAGTCGGACTTGGTAATGTCGTGGTATAGTTCAAGACCCCACTCATTCACTAACTTCTGTTTATCACACGATCTGAATTCTTCGACAGTGTTCACGTTCCACAACTCACCGGAAATGGACACCTTCAGGTTGTCATACAATGACTCGAAACTACCCTGATCCAAGTTTACTGTGGGTGCATCGTTAAACTTGTTGAGTTTCGTGGGGTGGGTGATAAATCCGAGGATGCTAACGCGCGAAGAATCTAGTTTAAACTGGTCCAATTTCAACTGAGATAACCTGGTGAAAAAAGAGGTCTCAACAAAAGATTGGTTTGGAATATGTTTGTTGG
>JAKTVH010000086.1:17920-42457 GCA_030557105.1 Candida frijolesensis | reverse complement strand
AATTGGGAAGGATTCTTGATCAAGCCTGTGGTTGATCAATTGGAAGTTCATCCATGGTTGCCAAGATTAGAATTGAGAGAATACTTGTACAAACATGATATTTTGGTTGAAGCTTATTCTCCACTTACACAAGGTTACAAATTGAACGATCCAGAATTGTTGGAGCTTGCTCAAAAATTCAACCTCGGTAAGATCGAAATTTTGCTTAAATGGTCATACCTTCAAGGGTTCATTGTTTTGGTTAAAACCGATAAACCAGATAGAATTAAGCAAAATTTGGACGTGTTACCATGTGGTAAAAAAGATGATGATGAGTTGCAAGAAAGTATCAATTTGGGTATTGTGGATTTGGACCCTGCTATTATTGAAAAATTGAACAAACCAGAATCGCATGAAGTTTTGACTTGGGGAGGTGTTGATCCTACGCTTTTTGAAGATAAATAGAAATATTATAAATATATAGAAATGTGAGATAGTATAATGTTGTTGAATAATAGCATGTTGAGTGACTGAATGATCTATCATAGTGGGTAAGCCACTTTTAGAAGTAGTGTACAACTTATCAAAGAAAGTGACACTCGGTGATACTGCAGGTCGTGACTTCTCGGTTCGCACTGCGTTTTTTTTTTATTTCCCCTCGTCCTATGGTTGCGCCTCCCCCTCCTTTCCGTTCCGCCCAGGAATGTTTATTATCGTGCGCCAGCAATCAGTCAGCGATAACAAAAAAAAAAAAATACACCACACCCCGACACCCGCATAACCTCAGAAATAAAATAAATGCATATATTTCTACTTGCAACACTCTCCTACTTTTTTTTATCTCTCTCTCTTTCTCCTTTTTCTCTTTCTCTTTCTCTTTCTTTCTGTTTGCCACTCAACAATCATGAAATTCAACACTGCTGTATCAGTTGCTGCTGTTATCTCTACAGCATCCGCTTTAGTCATTCCCGACATTTCTACCTTCTTTAATAACTTCAACCAAATCTTGGTGCCACAAATCAAACAAACTCCTTTGGTTAACACTGATAAAAAATTACCACAAAATGACGATGGCAAAAACAGTCATCCCCGTATCTTGTCCAATCCGTTGAATACCATAATTCCAGATCACTATATCATTGTCCTCAAAGATGGTTTGTCCGAATCCGAAATCTTACAACATGGCAACTGGATTGCAGAAGAACATTCTTCTATGTTGAGCATACACTCCAATAGAAAAGGTATTACAAAACCATTAGAATTCTTCCAAATCGACAACTTTGCTAAAGGTTACACTGGTTTCTTTACTGAAAATTTAATTGCCAAAATATTGGAGAACCCTGATGTTAAATTTGTTGAGAAAGATTCTATTTTCCACACCGTTGAATTTGACGTTCAAAAAGACGCCACCTGGGGTATTTCTCGTGTGAGTCACCGTGACAATATCAATGATGGCAGATATTTGTTTGACAACGATGGCGGTGATGGCGTTACTGCTTATGTCATTGATACTGGTATCAAAGTTGACCATCCTGAATTTGAACAAAGAGCAGCTTGGGGTGCTTCCATCGCTTTCCCAAATATTAAACAAGATTACAATGGTCATGGTACCCATTGTGCTGGTACAATAGGTTCCAAAACTTATGGTCTTGCAAAGAAAGTTAACCTTGTGGCTGTTGGCGTTATGAACATGTTGGGTGCTGGATCCACATCTGATATCATCAAAGGTATTGAATTTGTCGTCAACTCACACCAAAATGATGTTAAATCTAACAAGAAAGGTTTCAAAGGATCCACAGTGAATATGTCCATTGGTGGAGGTATTTCCGAAGCGTTGGATTTGGCTGTCAATGCCGGTACTAAAGCTGGATTGCACATCTCAGTTGCTGCCGGTAATGACAATGCCGATGCTTGCCAATATTCTCCTGCCAGAGCTAGTGGTCCTATCACTATTGGTGCTTCTAATGTTCGTGATGAAAAGGCTAGTTTCTCCAACTGGGGTACTTGTGTTGATTTGTTTGCTCCTGGTGAAGATATCGAATCTACTTTCATTTGGTCAGATACCACTGTTATGTCTGGTACCTCAATGGCCTCTCCACACATTGCAGGATTGTTGTCTTATTATTTGTCTTTGCAACCAGATGTGACTTCCGAGTATTACACACAAGCTATTGAACCAGCTACATTAAAGAACAAATTAATTAAATATGGTACCAAAGGCGTGTTGACTGGATTAGACTCGACAAGTCCAAATATTTTAGCATTTAATGGTGCTGGAGGTAATTTGACTGATTTCTGGAACTTGTAATAGAGTAGAGGTAATTAAATAGTTCATTCTAGCGTGTTTTACAAGTAATATAAATATATCATTCTACCAATAAACAAAACTCTATATCGCATCACCAAGAATCTGTTGTACAGAATCATGAACAGTTTTTTCAAGGTCAATAAACTTAAACCCCAAAATCTCTCTAGTTTTAGCATTATTCCATCTTGGTGAAACTTTGTCAACTTTCCCCTTGACAGGATCACCGATGGGCAAGACCAAATCCAAAGTTTTAAAATCTTCCCTAATGATATTCACAATTGCTTGATCATTATATGGACCATTCACCAAAATCAATCTTTTGCCTTGAGCTTCATCTTTTTCAAAAGCGATGATATGAGCATGAGCCACATCCCTTACATCAATAAACACCCCACCATCATCGGGGATTTTATCATCTGGTTTCAATTTCAATAATTGATTAATTACTTCTGAAGAAGTGTTTAATTCCCTTTGGTTCATGATTGGGAAAGCTTGTGGTCCAAACACCATACCTGGGTTGATGACAGATAGAGTGAAGTTTGGATTGTTTTCCTTGATGAACTCCCATGCTGTTTGTTCAGCGAATTTCTTGGATCCCAAGTATCCATTAAATGGAGATTCTGTGGATTCTTCATATGTGATTGGATTCCAACTGGATTCATCAAATACGTCACTACCATCGGCTTTGGCATGTTTGCCAAAAGATTGCACCGCAGCAATGGATGAAGTAATCACCACACGTTTAATCTCAGGTCCGTATTTCATTACCGCAGTTAGGGCATTCTTGGTTCCTTCAATGGCAGGGTCCAAAAGTTCAGTTTTGATGTCTTTCACATTAAATGTGAATGGTGATGCTGTATGAAGGAACACTTGGATATTCTGGTTAGATTTAAGTGCTTTATCAAATGCCCCTGGTTTAGAGATATCAGGAACGATCTCATATGAGAAGTTACCGTCAACATTGGAGGATATTTGTGGATAGTTGGATTTAAGATTGGAAATGAGAGTGTCACCTTTGGATTTGGAACGGACTGTGCCAATGACTTGATAGTTTTGTTGTAAGAGATCGATGACGACGTGTTGGGCAATGTATCCTGTTGCACCTGTTACAAACACTGTTGGTTTTGATGACATGATGATGAAGCGTGGTTGATGGAGGATAAGATTTGGTTTAAATTTGTCTTTTTTTTTTGGCAATTGGCTGCAATTTGTACTGGATTGAATAATCTTTTCGATTGCTACCTATGGAACATTAAAGAAACCTAAGGAATGCAAAAAAATGAATAATACCCAGTGAGAGCAAAATAAATGGATACCTCCTCAATTGCTACGGATTGTTATTGATCAGATGATAGCAGTAACATTTCTCAACCAATTGCAAATTTTTCTGGAGTTCCAGAAGCAGACAATATGTGTTTCGTATTGGTGGTAGCTTTTTTTTTTTATGCTCCATTCTAGAAGTAGAACAAACAGCAAACATAAAATTCTAGCCCCCCATCCCCTCGGTTATGAGACCCGGGAAGATACACAATTACATAATATGGCGTTCTACAAAAGTAAAAGAGTGGAGTCATTCTTGGACGACATTGGGAGGATTTTCTTGTTACACATTAGTTTCATCGTTTATAATATGCGAGTATCGAAATTATCTAATTATTACTAAGAGTAATGTACTTGTGTGTTTGCTAATGTATGTGTGTGTTCCAACATTAATTTTTGTGTTATTATTAACTATTAATTGAAATTTTATTAACCCCTTGTCTTCCAACCCCTTTTTTCTTCGTTCAACTCATACCACAGCAATGCGTTGACAAGGACCTAATTCAACCCCCCCCCCAATTCAACAAAGACGTGATGGAGTGTTCGGAATAAATTTTGTATAAATACTCTTACCAATTCCTTTCCTCCACTTTCCAATTCTTCATTATTCCTTTCTTCTTTTTTGGATCAATTGACACATTATTATCAACCATGGCCAAAGTCGCAATTATTATCTACACCTTATATCACCACATCTACGATTTGGCATTAGCAGAAAAGGCCGGTATCGAATCTGCCGGTGGTCAAGCTGACATTTACTTAGTTGGTGAAACCTTACCTGACGATGTCTTGGTTAAGATGCATGCTCCAACCAAGCCACAATTACCACCTGCCACCAAGGACACTTTAACTGAATACGATGCCTTTTTGTTTGGTATCCCAACCAGATTTGGTAATTATCCTGAACAATGGAAGAAATTGATTGATAGAACTGGTGGATTATGGGCTCAACAAGCCTTGAGAGGTAAATATTTCGGTGTGTTTGTTTCCACTGGTACCCCAGGTGGTGGTCAAGAGACTACCATTATTAATTCATTGAGTACTTGGATTCATCATGGTATTGTTTTCGTTCCATTCGGTTATGGACATCCAGGTATTACTAATTTAGATGAAGTTCATGGTGGTTCTCCATGGGGTGCTGGTACATTTGCAGGGGCTGATGGATCTAGAAAAGTCACAGCTTTGGAAAAAGAAATTGCTGAAAAACAAGGTCACGATTTCTACAAAACTGTTTACAAGTAGAGGGAGAGACGTAGTGGTAGAAGCACACTTTAGAATGATGTTATATACATTTGTATAGTTTGATATTGTACAAAATGAATTGAATATATAACATTTGCTGTTTGTATGTGAGTTACTGTTAATTAATGATGTCATTTGGTAGCACAAACTGTGTGTGTGTGTGTGTGTGTGTGTGTGTGTGTGTGTGTGTTAAATATGAATGTGAAAAATTGGCGGGTTCAATCCTACCCCACCAAAAATCAAAATCAACATTTTCTCTTACTTTACCCTTCTTCTTCTTCTTCTTTAGGTTTGTATTTCAAAAATGACTACAGTTTTTGTATCCGGTGCATCAGGATTTATAGCACAAGAAATCATCAAACAACTACTTCAAAAGAACTATCTGGTAGTTGGTTCAGTTCGATCCGCAGCCAAGGGGGATTCCATAATATCGAATCTCAAAACTGCCAATTTACCAAGTGATAGATTCACCTATGAGATCATCCCCGATATTTCCACCTCTCATGCATTTGACAATGCCTTGCAAAAGCATCCAGAAATAACTGTTTTTTTACATACTGCATCCCCATTCCATTTCAAAGCCAAAAACATCGAGCAAGAATTATTGATACCTGCAATTGAAGGAACCAAAAATGCCCTTAATTCTATCCAAACATATGCACCACAAATTGAGAAAGTCGTGATTACTTCATCCGTGGTTTCCGTGGGGAAATATGGTAAATACATCAATACAAAGCAAGTTGATGAATTTGATGAAAACAGTTGGAATCCAATTGATTATGAAACGAGTAAAAGAAATGTATTTTATGGATATTTTGGATCCAAGAAATTTGCTGAATTGGCAGCATGGGAATTCATCAAGGAGAAAAATCCTAAATTCAGTTTATCTGTGATTAATCCAGGTATGGTTTTCGGTCCACAAGCTTTCCCCATTGGTAATAAAAAGGAATTGAATACTTCATCGGAAGAAATCAATCGGTTATTGAAATTGAAACCTGAAAGTAAGGTGAATACTTTTGAAAGTACGTTTATCGATGTTAGGGATGTGGCCCGGGCACATATTTTAGCATTTGAAAAAGGGGTCCAGACTAATGGCAAAAGATTGTTGCTTGTTTCAGACATGTATAATGAACAACAATTACTTAATATCGTCAATAAAAATTTCCCAGAGTTAAACTTGCCAAAGGGAAACCCAGAAAGGGGAGATAATGTGAAGAGATTGCAGAAGTGGAATACTGAAGAAACGAAGAAAATTTTGGGATTTGAATATATTGCACTTGAGCAAAGTGTGGTGGATTCTGTGAAGCAAATTCTTGAATCTTCAGTAAATCAAGATTCTAAATCTAAGTTATAACAGTACTGTATAGATCAATATAGATGTTTACAATTGATTTCGGTATGACGATATGGTCATATTCTTGGCTATCTCGGTAAAAGGTGAAAATTGATCCCTACCAATTTCTTACAAAGCCAAAAAGACTCTTGATATTTTCCTTTCAATGTTTTGTTATTTCAAACAAGCAATCCACTTACTCAGAATACAGAGTCCAAATTGGCTTGTAAATTCCCTATGAACACAATTGATTCAACATTGGCACGGTTTTAAGAAAAAAAAATAAATATTACACACAGCTTCCAGTCTTACTAATCATTGATATGCATATATATATATTATCTATTAAGGTTTTTCTTAATCCCCTTCCATCATAATTATGTCAACATAAAGTTAATTATTGTTTTCATTGTTTTCAGCATTGAAGTTGGAATGTTGTTGCAATGTAAGATTAGTAATTCAACAGGTTGCGAAAGCGTTTTTTTCTCACTCTCTCTCACTCTCTCACTTTCCCGACCGACCCCCGACTCTTTTGTCATCGCTCTTCTCGTCGTTGTTTGCCCCTTGGAAATACAAACGGCACCACAGTTTTTCCAACTCCATTTCTATAAGAATAACAAATCTCCCAACCCCCAACAACTATTTCTTTCGTTTTATCACTATCAATTACCACACCGCAATTGCCAAACTATAAAAAAATGTCACCAACTGTATTTGTTTCAGGAGCAACCGGATTCATTGCCCAACATATCATTAAACAATTGTTAGACAAGGACTACCATGTCATCGGCAGTGTTCGTTCCGAAACCAAGGGTAAAGATTTAGAAAAATTGATCAATTCCGACAATTTCAAATACGCGGTTATCCCAGACATTGGTGCTAAAGGAGCATTTGATCAAGCATTACAAGACTATCCAGAAATCTCAGTGGTTCTTCATACTGCCAGTCCAGTATTCTTTGATTCCAATGACGTGAAACGAGACATCTTGGATCCCGCTGTAGAAGGTACCAAGAACGTCTTGGCTGCTATTAAGAAATACGGTAAGAATGTTAAACGTGTGGTTTACACTTCAAGTACAGTATCTGTTTTCCCATATGGTACTGACCAAACTGAACCTCAAGTATTCACCGAAGATGATTTCAATCCAATCACTGAAGAACAAGGTGTGAAAAGTGGATTTGCTGCATATTCAGCTGGGAAGACATTTGCAGAAAAGGCAGTATGGAAATTTGTCGAAGATGAAAAACCCCAATTCGAAGTGTCGTTCGTACTCCCACTGTATGTTTTTGGTCCACAAGCTTTTGGAATTCAAGATGCTTCATCAGCGTTGAATTTCAGTGCTGAATTGGTTAATTCTCTTTTGAAATTGAAACCTGAAGATGAAATTCCGGAAATTGTGGGGTATTTTGTGGATGTTCGAGATGTTGCCCGTGCTCATATAATTGCTTTTGAAAAAGATGAAGCTATCAATCAGAGATTGTTGTTGACTAATGAAAGATTTACCAATGAATTGATTGCACATATTATCAAGGAGAATTTCCCACAACTTGATATTCCAAAGGGTGATGTGGTTAAGAGTGAACAACAACTCAATGACGAGCCTTGGACTAGCGAAACTACAAGAACAGAAACATTGCTTGGGTTTAAGTATATTACCTTGGAAGACTCTGTTATTGATTCTGTTGAACAAATACTCGATGCTTCTGAATAAGCTAGATAATGTCTGTGTAGAAAAGAGAGTAGAAATTTTTTGGCAGTTAAATTTTTTGTTTGTGTAGTTTATAGAAGTTTTTCTTCGTGCGTAGTAAAGCGTGGAAAAAGTGTGGCAGATAGGTGTGGTAGAACACACAGTACAATTAAAATAGAAGATAAGCTCAGCAATAAGAACCTTCTGGAGCAAAGATGTGATGAATAAAGTGGTTCATTGGGCAAGAGCATAGTCTACCCTAATCAAACATCGTCGTTTGTCTTTCCTCTGTTTTGGTTGATCGATTTGGAATCGTCCTGGTTGCGAGAGATGGTGGTGAACGAGAGGGATGTGAGATGTGGGACGTTATATAAACCATCGCTCCTAATTCTTTTTCAGTTCAGTTGCAAACGACAGGTTGGTGGGGAGAGGGCAAAAAAAAAAATATGAGGCGCAGTCGACGTAAATGAGTGCATATCTTTCAGAGGATGTAATATCTTGTTAATAAACCCACGTCTCGCTAACACGACAAAAAGGCGACTAATTATCAACGTGTCTGTGATGTCTGATATTCTGTCAAGACCAAGGCGTGTCACGAGAAGAAATCGTGTAATGCTTTGATGGTTATGTAGCCAAAATAATGGGTAGCCGGGGCATCATGGCCGTGGGCTACCAAGAGTTTCCCAATCGGGTTAAATTCAACACATGCACGAATCGTAAGCACGAGGCACAGAAAAGAAGGGTTATTGTTTTGTGGCATAATCTTCCAAGCCAATCTCCACCACCACAACAAATCCCACACAAAATTGAAACAATCTATTTTTGTGAGGTTTGGTAATAACCGATTTAGTTCTTAGTAAAAAACTACAAATGACCTGAAATATGAGAGAGAGACGCTTGTGTTGTCAATACACCCATCAAAAAGAGAGATTTACAACAGCACAAGAGCAAAACACATGAGAGACAAAAGAGACGACTGGAATGAATAAAAAAGAACACGAGATAGGTCACCTATATATCGCACTGGAGATTAAGGAATTTTTGTTATTGCGCTGATAGCAATCATAATTCCACATATTGTTCGTTTATTGTGTGATCGATTTTGAAAATTTCATTTGTGTACTTCTTTCTTAGAGGAAATTAGATAGCCGCCTGCCTGCAATGGATAAACCTCTACGTCCAAGTCTTCTATTTTTCCACGACCACTAAGTACCATAACTTTTCTCTTCTTCGTGCTATTTGTGTCGTGCATTGTTTCTTTGCCAAAAGATTCCTCGAAGTTTAAAAAAAAAAAAAAAAATTAAAAATTAAAAATTCAGTTGAAGCCTCACCAACCATTTCAAACAGCCAAAGTAAAATCCTTATCAATTGTCCTTGACCACACTTGATTAAATCAACCCAGGAATTACTTTATTTGGTCTAATTCATTACAAAGTTATTACTACTAGGTGGTGGGTGGCTGGTACCAGTGACTACATCGTGTGGCACTATGAAGATATTGTAATGGTGATGGTTGTAAAAAAAAATTCTTTGTTGTAAAAATGGTAAATTTCTCTGTTTGCTCGCAATTTGTAATTTTGTCTTGCTTGGTTTGTTGGTCGTCACTTTTTTTAATTTTTTTTTTTTTTTTCACCAATTGGGACTTTTACCACCACCCCTCGTCGCTCCTTTTTTTTTTCTTAATTTCATCCTTCTTCTTCCTTTCTTTCTTTTTTTTTTTTACTTTCCATATCAGCAATCAACATATCTATCAATCAATCGACCGAAGATGCACAGAACATATTCCTTAAGATCCACTAGAGCTCCTACCGCTTCCCAATTGCAAGCTCCTCCTCCACCTCCTTCTTCCACCAAATCTAAATTCTTTGGTAAAGGTTCCATCTCCCATTCTTTTCGTAAAGCCACCGCTGGTGCCACTGGTCCAGAATTGTCCCGTAAATTGGCCATTTTGATCAAGATGGAAAAGAACTTGATGAGATCCATCGAAATTACCTCCAGCGAAAGAAAAGATGTTGCTAAGCAATTGTCCTTGTGGGGTGAAACCAACGAAGATGATATTTCTGATATCACCGATAAATTGGGTGTCTTGATCTTTGAAGTTGGTGAATTGGAAGATCAATTCATCGATAGATACGACCAATATAGAATTACTTTGAAGTCAATTAGAGATATCGAAGGTTCTGTCCAACCAAGTAGAGAAAGAAAACAAAAAATCACCGACCAAATTGCTTACTTGAAATACAAGGACCCACAATCTCCAAAGATCAATGTTTTGGAACAAGAATTAGTCAGAGCCGAAGCTGAATCTTTGGTTGCCGA
Organism: Candida frijolesensis; assembly: GCA_030557105.1. Lineage (NCBI taxonomy): Eukaryota > Fungi > Ascomycota > Pichiomycetes > Serinales > Debaryomycetaceae > Candida > Candida frijolesensis. The sequence continues at coordinate 32,268 of JAKTVH010000086.1, read as the reverse complement.
AGCTCAATTGAGTAATATCACTAGAGAAAAATTAAAGACTGCATTCAACTACCAATTCGACTCCATCAGAGAGCATGCTGAAAAAATCGCTTTAATTGCTGGTTACGGTAAAGCCTTATTAGAATTATTAGATGAAAGTCCTGTCACTCCAGGTGAAACCAGACCAGCCTACGATGGTTACGAAGCTTCTAAACAAATCATTATTGATGCTGAAAACGCCTTGGCTTCTTGGACTTTTGACTCTGCTGTTGTTCGTCCAACTTTGTCTTTGGCTGCTCACGAAGAAGAAGAAGGAGCATACCTCGACGATGAATTGGCCAATGAAGCTGAAAATTTGAGAATTGCTGAACAAGATTTCGATGAAACTGAAGCTAAAATTGTTGAGTAAGGAAAGACAGATAAAACGAAACAGAATTAAGCAAAAATATATGTTTGAAAAGTAGTTTGATTTGATATTTGATATTTGATATTATTTTTATTGTCCTTATTTTTTTTGTTATATGTTATATGTTTTATTTCAATTATAATTCTCCGTTTGTTCAATTTGTTCATCTGCTTCAACTTTTTATCCTGTTGAGAGTTAATTTAGTTTTAGTTTAGTTAGTTTTTATACAGCTTGACTTGAGAATAATTTGTGTCTAATTATATTATTATTATTATTATTATTACTATTATTACTATATTTATTACTGATGGAGGTGATAATGGAGATAAACGATAGATACAGCCCCAGACCATCTTTATCATCATCATCAATGAATGACCATCTCAAACACAAACCCCATTTTACTTCATAATCTGATGAAACGTCCTGTGTTTATGAATTTCGTTTGGATGGAGTTTTGGAAAAGACTCCGAGCAAATACACAGAGACAGTGAATGGAATAATTTCCGGTATCGTGGTTTGTGTAGAATTGGTCGGTTTTATCGACCTAAATTATTTTTTTTCATTAGTTAAATACCCACTCTGGTATTGCAAAAATAATGATTTGTTCTTACATAGACGACTGATGATACCAAGAGCATTATTATTCTGTTTTTTTTTTTTATTTATTTATTGTGGAATATTTTTATCTGAAATGACAGCATTGCAATTCTTGTAATTCTGATATGAAACCGTAACTGAAATGCCAGAGAAGGGTAGCAGAAGTGTCAGAAAAGTAGTCGTGTGTGTGGTTGGAAGGAATATTCTTCTTTGGTTGTGTCACGTGAAAATAACACAGATGGGAAAATACAATAGATCAAATAATCGAAAACCCTAATTAATTAACTTTTGGTTTAATTCTTTATTGTCTTATTGTTCTCTGGTGATGTTTGGTAGAAGAATAATGGGGGATATGTAATGAGTAATGGAACAATCGGAAAACTTTTTAAGCTTCTCTTGCTTGTCTTGTTTGGTTCTTAGGGTGGGTGTGGTACAAAAACGCGAAATAAATTGCTAGCTCTGTTTTTTTTTTCTTCTATTTTATTAGTGGAATAATGAAAGATTTGCAGCTTCTTTCTACAATTATCACACTTCCATTACATGAATTCTATCGGATCAAACTTAATTAACCATCTATGGAATACCCTTGGATCATAGTTTTTGTAAGCCATATATATTGCATCATTAGAAACGTTCTAGTTAATGATCATGATCATCATTCACTACTCTCTACTGACATATTACGTGTATTGTTTTATAAAGCTTTGTATTTTTCTGTGTTATTGCTTAGATGAAATTCTCTATTGTCAATCTTGGGGAGCAATTGCATCTCGAAATCCGCCTTTTCCTAGCTGGTGCACGTGATATCGGTTTTATCGGATACAACTATCTTATAGTTATTCCTCTTGCAATGCGTGTTCGATTACTTGGCCCTGGTATTGTGGGTCACGGTGTGGCTATTTGATATGTTGATTAGTAGAACATATTGGTGAAAGTAAAAGTGCCTTGTACGATACGGTCGTTTCAGTCGTTTCAGTCGTGGCAGGTGTTGTGGCAGTGGAACTTCGTTGATGATGTGGAACAGCAAGAATTGCACCATAAGTTACACAAAACTCACACAAGGAAAACAAAACAAAAAAATTTTCTACTGTTGCGATTTGTTTACTTTTTTGTGTTTTATGCACTACCTTCCTTCCTCACTTACGTTTTTGCTTCTTCAATTTTGTTGTTTTGATTTTTATTTTGTTTACTTCAGCACGCTCTTTTTACTACCACCAATACTACCAAGACTATCACCAATATTACCTACCATTACTACCACTGCTATCACCGACTTATAGACATAGACCATTACAGCCACAATAACTGTTACCTATATCGTCCCCCTAGAGTAGCAACATTTTTCATTTCCTATACAATTCCTTCTCCTTTTACCTCCCCGTCCCCCCATCCCAATACACCACCCAAGATTATATCTTTCGTTCGATATCCTGGATCAAACTACAAACCATAACCCATGTCAAGTGAGTTTCTACAATCATCTCCTTCACGGATAGAAGAAGGAGTGGGAGGTAGTAGCAACAACAACCAAGACGATCACAAGAAGTCATCCCCCATGATGATGATGATGCCTACTCAAACACCATTACATAATAAAATATCCGCCTCATCGACCTTATTTCCATTAGCCAAATCATCCTCTTCATCATCGTCAGTGAAAAATCAGCAACAACAACAACAACAGCTGCAAGCCCAGCAACAACAACAAATGTTTAACGTCACTGCATCTGCTTCGAAATACCTAAACAATAACCAACCTTTGAACTTAACAGGATGGACTCCATTGATTTCCAAAACCTATACAAATGATCAAATTATTTCATTCAATTCTACACCCAATAAACTATTATTACAAACCTTGAATAGCAATGGTAGTATTAACAATAATAATTCTGCGGGTATCAACAACACCTCTGGCGTCAACGATTTAGATTTTCAGGGGTTTGGGTTAACTCCTTTTCTAAACCATAATCTAAATATCTTGGGAAGTGCAAGTTCAACAAACCAGTTCAACAATCTTACACCATATCATGAAAAAATTTTCCATAATATTAATGATTTTTACATTGATTCCCCAATAAGATTTGGCAACACCAACGCCAATGGCAATAATGATTTGCAAGCAATAACTCCTTCGAAATTTAGTCTTAATAGTGTTGCTAACAAAAAAATTTTGCAAGATCCTTTGAAAAGTGCTACTAAAAGATCCATTACTTTAGTTGACACTCCACCTAGACAACCTCACAAATTAAGTATTTCTACTAAGGCTGATAAAGATGTTTCTAAGGAAGATGATGGTGAAACTGACGATGAACCAGATCAAGAGAATATCATAAGGAAAGAAGACAAAGACAATCACAATGGTATTGAAGAAGACGACGACGATGACGAATTTGGCGAGGACTTTGACAAGAGAGCTCTTCTACAAACGCCTTCAAAAGTTCTTAAAGACATTACTAATAAACCCAAACCAAAAATTCAATTCCAAACTCCAGCAAAACAGAAATTAGTTGCTCCTAGTTCTCCATCAACAATTATACTATCGAGTCCCACCAAAAGTAATAGTGGGAGTGTGGCTGCTCGTAAGGTCAAGAATATAATGATTGACAAAGAAAATATTCATCCTTCACTTCAAACCAAACAGAACGTTATGCCACCTCCAAGCCCGACACCTTCAAAGAATTTGCCCATTACTCCAATGATGGGTGTTTTTTCAGAAAAGAAATCGACGTCCACTAGTAACAAAGCTATGGATAATAAAGTACCTCATCGTGATAGCCATAATTCGATCAGTCAGAATAGTAATTCAAACTCCAATGCCAATAAGAACAAGCTGTATAAGAATAATAATAAACTGCTGAAAAATAAAAATTTAAAGAACAGCAAGACACAAGGCAATTCATCAACGACAACATCATCGTCAACCACATCGTCGGGGTTATCGTCATCTACAGCAAGTGGTGTCAATGTCAATGAATCAAAACAAAAAGCAAAGAATAAGGCGAAGATGCAAGCAGGTATGAATAAATTCCAAATCGTCTTGACTGATGTTCACACTTTGGTGAATAATAAAAAGAATAAGAAATCAAAAGATGATAGTAAAAGTTTCACAAATGACAAAAAATCGATGCTGAAGAATATTCAACAACCACCCATATCTACTTCTGCTACATCATCACAACCATCATTAACTCATCAACTGTCATCATTGCAGGATCATAGCAATATAACAATGAATACCACGAAGGAACATAGCAGTATACTATCAACAAATGGGAATGCCATTGGGAATAGTGGTATGAATACGAGCCATCTAAATATGACTACTGATCATTCTTCATTTGAATTAGGAGGTAATTTTGCATCCACTCCAAATTCTAAATTCTTACTAGATAAGATATTTGAAAAGAGTACGTCGTCACCTCAAACGAATTATTTTATTCACCAACAACAACAACAACAACTTCAACAACAACATACGGGACATATATTACATTCATTACAACAAGCTCATCAACTGTCACAAGATGGTTCAATGCCACCCCCACCTTCCCATCTATTACCTAATACCAATACCACAAACCCCAAACAATCAGTTCAATATCTACCGCCAAATCAACAATCTCAACAAATGCCAATGATGTCAATGTCGATGTCCATGACTATGTCAACCCCACAACATCAAGGAATAATCAATTATAATCCACAACTATATGATGATTCTAATAGTAATGGGAATACGTCACCGGATGGATTGTATGGCTATGCAGCTAGTAACAACAGTAGTAATAATAGTAGTGCTTCAATGTATTCACAGATAAATAATGGTCAATATCAACAGAGACTTCCTCAGCATCAGCAATACGATGATTCGATGCAATAAAGAGAGAGAGAGAGAGAAAAATAATATCGTTGGACAAGATAATCTTTTCCTGATAAATAAATAGATATACGTATATACAGTAATGGTTTTATTCCGTTGTCGTTAATAAATAAACAAGTAAATACAGAAATGACATCCAAGATAGGTAACAGATGCCTTTTCTTCTTCAATTGGAATTCTTGATTCGTAATTGATGAAATATCTCCTCTTTTTTCAATTCTCCCACTACGTTTGACTTCCTCCAGAGTCATGGAAAACTATTGAAACTTTCATCTTTCCTCATGTAGTTTTTACAAATTTGGAGGCAACAATAACGCCCCAATAACGTTTGGTCTTTCAGTAGCCAACAAATCGAAATTCCTGGCTCCATTCACAGAATCACTGATTTCCAACAGGATACCCAAATGATCCGATATGAATTTCCTGTTTTCTTCATTCAACATCCTACTTTTTTTACCCAACCCCACAACTAATATTTCTGGTTTGGGGTGGATCATTTCTAATAGAGATAACAATTTATTATTATTAAAGGTAACATACCAATCATTTTTAATTGTTAATAGTTCGGGGGTTAATTCAAGTTCATATGCTTCGGTGTGTAATAGTAATAACCCAATGTCTACCATATCTTCCTTCCTAACCTTGTTCGTGACATCTTTGACATCCTTGTTTCCTTCTTTCTTGTTCTCTCCTTCCGTGACTTCCTTATTCGTCTCCATGTGGTTGACAGAAGCAGAAGTGGAAGCGGAAGCGGAAGCGTTGGTGTTGATTTTGAGATGGAATTTTGGTTGAGGAGAAGTAATAAGATAATTATTGGCAAGGTAATATCCATTAGGTCTAACACTTTCAATATAGTTCACTGGTTTGTTGGAATACATCAAAATATCGTTTTTCTTTAGAATATCAGCTGGATTTGCTGGTGCTTGGGATTTATTTTGTGGAGGACGTAAAATTTGCTCTGGGCTTGGACGATGAGGCATGTTTGTGCCTGCCCCAAACAAGGAAAAAAGCTTGGCTGTTGTGTGGATTGATCGTTGGTGCCTGAATTGATGTCTGATCATTATCTAGGTTGTGATTGTCGTGGTGGTTACTGTTGCGGCTGATTAGAGAGATGGAGATATTTTGCCAAGTTGATTTTTTTTTATTTGTTTAGCTCTAGACGGTGTGAGAATTTATATGCACAATTCTCAATAAAAAAAATATAAAGGCTGTAAGAAATGGCTGTAAAAAAAAAAACATACAAAAAAGTATACCCTAACATAAAACTCCATACTAAGTCTGAGTTGCAAGAAATACCCATCTATACCAAAAAATACAACTATAAAAGGAGATCAAGTTCCCCAAAAAAAAAAAAACCTTTTTTACAAAACGCTTTCTTCTTCTTTCTTGTTTTTTTATATCAATGCAACATTAATCATATCGAATGAAGATGAATCCATCTTCCAATACGTCTTTAAATGATGTAAGAAGCTTTGGTCTGTATGTGTATTACATTATTAATTGAAATATTGAACTATTGACTAACAAACTTAATAATTGGTCTATGGCTGTTAACTGGTTTCCCAAGTGCTAATACAACAAACAGATAGTAAAACAAGTGAAGTCAAATGGGGAACCAGCGCCTTTATGGATATCCACAGAAGAGCCTCCCAAAGAAGACTTTATAGGCGTCTAATATGTATTCGATTAACTATTTACTCTTATTAAGTCGCGATTTCTCTTGCTTGAGCTTTTCTAGAATTGCAAATCTACATTTCTCACAAACATCACTTCGTATGTTTTCTTTATCGGATTCAACATGTGCCTTGTTGTAAGTATTATTATCACGACCAGATTCAACAACAGGATTGGATTGTTGTTGTTGCCCAAGCGGTTTTCGTGGAGAGGCAACTGGATTATACAATTCGTCTAATTTGAACTTTGGAATTGATGGTTTTTTGTTTAATTTAGTCATTGATTTCTTATATGTCAATTTGGGAGGTGACGATGATAAACTCATTTCTCTGTTTCCGCCTTCTCCTTCTCCTCTTGCTATCATTGATTGTTGTGATGGTTGCTTGTTTAGGACCAATTTCGACATTGATTTACTCAATGTAATTGTTTTGTATTTTGTTGGACTACCAGGTGGAGTGCTTGCTGCCATGGATGGTCGAACGGGAGATGACGGTCTCGATGATGATGACTGTGTTCGGTGCTGTTTGATATATTCTTCATAAATTCTTGATAATTGAACGTGAATTGCCAAGTTGGTCAAATAACTTCTAATAATTTGATTTCGTTCATCAATTGAAATACTAATCTTTTCGTCATTCCGTAGCTGGTTTATATTGGGTATAACAGAAGTGATTGCATTTATAGCAATGGAATATTTCTTGAATTCTAACACTCTATGTTCAATATAAAGATCTGAGTGAACTAATATATCAATCATGCCTCTAATGCTTATATTTACCACTGGGAATAAAACAAATTGAAAATGTATGCTCCTCTCGTCTATAAAATCATCATTCTGATCTTTAAATTTAGGAAACCCCTCATCGCCTGCCAAAGCTGTGCTACTTGAAGGATTTCCTTTGATTGGGGAATTGGATCGAGTTAAATTCTTAGGGTATTCTGAAATCATGCAAATTGATCGAAATTTATTCTTCATGAAGTCAACTAGCACACGATATTCGTCATTCATGAACAATTGAATAAAATGCTCCACATTATACACTTTATCCAATTTATTAATCATTGGATTACCATCAAACTCATTCACTTTTGAAGACTCCCCGTTCGAAGTTGTTTTGTATTTCAAAGTGCCGTCGCTATTGGTAAATGAAGATAGGTTATTAATTTTTAGCCTTTTGAATAGATATAGTAATGATTTTAGTTGAAGGTTTATTGAGTCTTGGTTCTGATCGTACGTTGGAATATTTACTGGTGATGATAATGATGATGGTGATGGTGATGGAGTTTCTGTGGTGGTTGTACTCCTGGTTGTTGCAGGTGTGAACGCGAGTATATTAAACAAACCCATTGTGTTGTTTGCAGTATTCAAATTGCAATCCGTCCTGATTATAGCTGTGTTTCGGTGATTATTAGTTGTTGAATTGATTAGTTGATGAACTTATTCTTGGGTCAGATTTAGTACTGTTTTGGCTAGATGGTTTGCTACTAGTTCTTTCGTACACGATAGCCGTTCTATTGCGCAATCTTTGCCTTGTGAATTGACGAATTATTTTTTTCTATCAAACCTGGGGTTCTTCGGCCAATGGTTGGTATTTTTAGTGACAGAATTGTTTGACTTTGAGCGAGGAGAGCCTTTGTGCTGGGGGTTCGTTCTTGTTTTGTTTAATTGGTTGACTGCTGCAAAACGGGATCTTTTCGTCTGATTTTTGACCGATCGCTCTTTCTGTTTTTGGCGAATAAAGTCCTCTACCAGGATAGAGTTTCCTACAACCAATCTTTGATACTTGTATCGACGAGCAAGTCCAGTTGCCAGTGAATGAAAACTGTCAAATGGCGGTTCCTGTTTGTATTGATCAGTTGCTTTAATGTTATCGACCTTGATTTTTTTGTAGAAGTTGTTTCGACTTCGGATTTCTGTCACCAGTGAGCCACGTTCTTTAAATGATGGTTTGTTGTTCCTCTTATCACTTGCTTGAATCTTCTGGGCTGGTAGTTTCTTACTCCTTTTATTACTCAATTGGATAAACGGAGTGAAAGTCTTTTGAGTTGATGGTTTCTTACTCCTTTTATCACTTAATTGAATCGACGGAGTGGAGGTCTTTTGAGTTGATGGTTTCTTACTCTTTTTGCCACTTAATTGAATCGACGGAGTGGAGGTCTTTTGAGTTGATGGTTTCTTACTCTTTTTGCCACTTAATTGAATCGACGGAGTAGAAGTCTTTTGAGTTGATGGTTTCTTGCTCCTTTTATCACTTAATTGAATCGACGGAGTGAAAGTCTTTTGAGTTGATGGTTTCTTGCTCCTTTTATCACTTAATTGAATCGACGGAGTGAAAGTCTTTTGAGTTGATAGTTTTTTATTGTTTCGTTTGATATTTAGAGCGGATATCTCTTGGGCTGATGATCGGGTCTCAAATTGATTAGTTGATTCAATTTTCAAAGATGAGAGAGTTTTGAATTCTAGTTCGACACACTCGGATTGATCAACTGGTTTGATGTATTCTGAAAAGATGGTTTTGCGTAATTTTTGGTCGCTTTCTGTTGGCCTGGTATCAAGTGTATGTAATGTTTCCTCGATTGCTTCGATGCTCTTGTTTTGCCGAGTTGGTTTCTCGTCCAAATTAGAAATCGGGTCTAGTTCTAGTTTACTGCTCTTGAATTCTTCTGGTAGCCCGTTGAATTGTGAGTCAATCGTTTGGATTAATGATTGGCTGTCGGTTCGGTCAGTGGGTTGATCTTGTAGATGAAATAGCTCTTTTAATATCGTTTGGTGTCTGGATCGGTCCGAAGATGGTTCGTTCAAAGTGGGCGTCTTTCGGGGCCAAGGTTGACTCGACGATTTCTGAATTGATTGATTGTTCAATGGGCGGATAGTTGGTGCTGGTAGTTCACTCACTGATTGAACACCTGGCAGTTCTTCTAGCACAGCTAGCCTTTTGAATAGTGTTCGGTTGCTTCTAGGAGTTAGTGACCGTTGGTTCTTTTCAATATCAACCTTTGATTGTTTTTGTTTGTTGAGTTTTTGAAGCGACCGTATGCTTCGGATAGAGATCCTTAAAAATAAGGGACCGGTTTTGTATTGATGAAGCAACACTTTGTTTCGGGTATAGCTCCTTTTTGGAACAAGGGTTGGTTGTAAAAAATTGATCTCTTCTAAAAAAAAAGGTTTTATTTTTTTTTTTCTTTTCTGCTAGTTTTCTCTCTCTAACAATCCAGCTTGGCTCGTTTTAACAAACTGGACTTGCTCACTCCCTTTCGCTCGTTTTTCAGAAACGGAAGAGTAGGGTACATGGAAAAAAAGGGCAACAAGAAACATCTATCTCTACTATTCACCACCAGCTATGTCCACGCAATCGGGTATCACTGTATCAAGTGAATTAGTTGACTCGTTTAAAAATTTATCTACGAATTCTTTCCCATCGGCATTAATCATCAAAATATCGTCAGATTCCACTCAATTAGAGCCAGCAAAAACCATTCAATCAGAATCAACCCCTGAATCATTATTCGAGGAATTGAGTAAATATATAGCTGCAGAATTCCCAGAACCGTCCTATATAATTTTAGTCGAACCTAAGGGCTCTGACGAAGTTGAAAAATCATTTATTAGTTTCATTCCTGATGTTGCCAAGTTAAGGTCAAAAATGCTTTATGCAAGTACAAGGAATACCATATTGTCAAGTTTAGGTAACTCAATAACTTACAAAGTCGCATTTACCGAACTTGAAGAATTAAATTGGAAGCATTTCATGAGTTGTATTGATAATACCAATAGTGATTCCGCGGGGCTATTAACTGAAGATGAACGAATCTTACAAGAATTGAATAACAACCATAACGATAGTTTGTCGAATTTCCACGGATTTAAGAAAAAATTGGTATCCATGAATCATAACAATACAAATATTGACAATGATATCTTGTATAAATTTGACCCGGAATTGAACCAAGCTCTTGATCTGCTTTCATCCAACGCAGATGATGAGAAATTGATTGTGTTTAATATCGACACTGCTGAAGAATTGCTCAAATTACAAGCCATCAAAGATAGAATTTCATTGAGCCAATTAATATCGACATTGCAAACCTCATCAAGTCAGAGTTCCCCAAGTTATTCATTATATAATTATAAGTTGGGAAAATTGGCATTCATTTATTCTTGTCCATCAGGATCTCCAGTTAAATTGAGAATGATTTATGCCGCATTTAAAAATAGCTTAATTAATCAATTGAACTCCAAATTTAGCAGCAGTGGCTTAACTATTGAAAAGAGTTTCGAGGTTGGTGATTTGAATGAGTTGGAATTGAGTGAATTAGAAGAATCCTCCTTGGAACAGGAACATGGACAAGATCTTGAATCTGCTTCATCGTCTGCTGCTTCGTCCACTAGTAAAGCTGGCTTGAAATTTAATAAACCAAAAGGTCCAAGACGTAGATAGAATTGGATGTGTGTATTTTGGATCAATCTATATACTTATCAATTATGTCTTTCAATTTCAACTCGTTATTTTCACCACTATTCCCGCCAGACGTAAAAATCTCATCAATAGACTCTTGAGTGTTATTTAAAATGTGATTATATATCTTTCGAGATATAGTTTTATTGATATTAATATAATTCTCTTCACTGGTTATAACTTCTGGATTGTTGGTGTCATCGGTTGAACTGCTTGGTTTATACCTTGGTCGCAATTTGTTTCGAATGTGTTTTTGAATTTCAATTTTTTGATTCAATGTCAATTCCTTTACTGGCTGTCTCAAATCGGGGGACGATATTTGAGACAGTGCTAGTGCTGGTGCTGGTAGTTGTCTTTGTTTTTGTTGATTTAATTGTCTGGTATAATCGTTATCGTCACTAGAATATGAAATCAGTTCCATGGGACTATTTGCAGCCGGAGAAATCGACATTGGTGAATCACTCGATACCATTGCACTAGTGTACGAAGCAATAGAAGTTGACGGTACCGTGAACGAGGTTGTCGGCACCGTATTTGTCTGATAGTATTGCGTGCTGCTGGTACTTGTTACTTTCTTGGGTGTGGTTCTTAATTGATCAATTAATTGAGATATCCTACTTGTTGAATGAGTCTGAGTGGACAAGCTTCCAGTAGTAGAAGATGATGATGAAGAACTACATTGTACAGGTGTAACTTTCTTCCTTTTACGTCTTTTTTTAGTAGAAGACGTGCCGTCTTCTTCTGCTTCTCCACGTTTCTCTGACAATAAATTACCTGTTTGTTCGTTTTCCCCTTCATTCTCATGTCGAGCCTCATCAAACATTTCCCATGATTGGATTTCGTCCTGTGTTAGTTGGGCTCTTTGTTTTTGCTCCCGTCTAGAAATAACCCCACCATTAATCACACGGTTATGGTGTTGAGGAAAATAGTATTGATTGTGTGCTACCCCTTCAATCTCATCAATTGATAAATCTCCATCTTTATCCTCGTACAAGAAATCAACATCCAATTCATCATTATCGTTATGAATAATCAATCTATTTCTCTGTTCAGGTCTACTCTTCCTTCTCCGGCGAGTATCTGTATTGTAGGAATCATCACTTAGGAAACTATTTTGCATTCTTCTTCTTTGAAGTATTGATGATAAAGTTGAAGTCCGTGGAACCATGGATTCTTGATTATAGTCACAAATGGGGCACCACCAATTAATTGATGGATCTTCTGATGATCCTATCATACCTAAGCAATTCAAATGAAAATGACATCCACATTGTTGACAACTGATACCATTTCTGGAACTTAGCGTACATATATAACACGTTTCCTCTTCTATTTCTTCAGTTATCATTCGATCGTCAACTGATGGATTTGTAGGTAGCTGATTGCGAATTATAAATTGCAGGGGAATATCATTGATAGCAGGGTTCGGTAATAGCTTATCTTGAATAGATACTATTTGCCTGGAACTTTTCTCTGTAGACGTGATTTCTATTTTATGGAATCGGTTTCGACATGTAGGACAACTGTTACTGGTCCTGGACCATTGCAAAATACAATGATCGTGATATGATTTACTCAGGCAGCATGGAGTTTTTCCAACTTTATGGGTTGTTAATATTGATTCTAAACAAATCATACATTCATTATCAACCATTTGACTCTGGTCACTTCCACTTCCACTTCCACTCATTATTATTGGAACGATTTCTTGATGTATATGGGGTGTAATAAATATTACGCTTGTTGAAGGGCAAAAAAAAAAGGGCCACAAGGTCAAAGAGTGTTGTTACTATACACAAAGTACTTACGCGAGTAATCTAAGAGAGAGAAGCAAGGAAAAAAAAAAATGGCATCTCTATCATTCTCAATATACATTCAATTTACAACCAATGTCAAGACACCAATACGATTTAGTACAATGCATGAAACAACCAGGTAAACCAATAGGGTTGCTATGTTCTAATTGTGATGGACGATGCCCAATATGTGATTCGTTTGTCAAGCCAACAGAACAAGTACGAACATGTCAGGATTGTTCGCAGGGCCATTTACGTAATAAATGTATATTATGCGCCAATTACCTAGGGGATAATAACGAAAATGGTGTTCCAGCATATTACTGTTTCGAATGTGTTCGTTTGGAGAAACACAGAGAAGGGTGTCCTCGAATTATAAATGTAGGTGGAAATAAAACAGACATGATATATATGAAATCGAAAGAAAAACTGCAACATCTACATAGAAATATTTAATGTACACATATATATATATATATGATTTACGAATTCTTAACTGCTTCAATCGTTGATTCTATAGCAGAATTGATGCTTTCTCTCCATGCTTCATCACGTTGTTGTTGTGCTGGTTGTAATTCTTCCAATTGACGTCTTTTTCTGGATGTCGATAATTCATCGACAGTGGTTCTTTTCCTGTTAATATTGCTTGCTAATTCATTGTTTAGCTCATCCAAGTTTGCTAATTCCTGTTGTTGTGATTGTTCTAATTCATTCCTATTTCTTAACAAAAGTTCCAAATTTCTTTGTTGCAAAGTTGCATATCCCAATGTTGTATACAAATTATTATATTCAGCGCCATTATTACTGTTACTGTTGGTACCACTTGGTACTTCATCTAATGGCGAAGTGATGTTAAACTGGGAATATCTGGACATGTCAATTCCTACATCATCATCTTCGTCATCCGAGTCTTCTTCATAGTGTTGTAGTGTCAAATTCATGATTGTACTTTGTTGTAGATTTGAGTTTAACGGAAGTAGTTGATCAACTAATGGATGCATAGGTATTATAGGTTGTCCTTGTTGCCCGTCTTGACCAGGTTGGCCTGGTTCGTTTAGTAGGTTGTCGTTGTGGGTAATCGTACTAACATTATTGTTGAACTGATTGGCCAATTCTAATCTAATAAGATTTTCGACATTGGATCGTTCTTCTGGACTGATATTCTCATCAATATATGGTAAATGCTCTAAAGGTTCGTAATTTATGGTGACCATTATCTTTTCGTGATAGTTATGAGTGTAAAATGATTATGTTTCGTTACTGTTCGTTTCGTTTCGTGAGATTCGTAATGTTTGTATGTGTTTTTGGTAGAGTCTGGGTGAGGCGGGGCTGAAGAAGATTATTGCGGGAGAATTCACTCGATATTTATGGGTGTGTATAAATTTTGAGTTGTGCAAAGAGTGGTTTTATGATGAACGGCAATAAGACATCAAAAAACAATGCTGGAAATGGGAGGAGTAACTGAAAGAAAGAAAATGGTATATTTTTATTTTAGTGTAGCAATGGTTACACCATTCAAACATTAACAAAAAAAAAAAAAAAGGAAAAAAATT
>JAKTVH010000086.1:0-17900 GCA_030557105.1 Candida frijolesensis | reverse complement strand
AAAAATAAATAAAAAAAAAAAAAAAAAAGGAAAAAAAATTGTGCCTAACAAGAGCCAGATGTATACACATAGAGGGAACAAGTGAAATTTAACAAAGAGAAAGAGAGAGAGAGAGAGAATTTTTTTTTTTTGTACACTTTAGATAAACGCCGTTAGTTATCACCAGTACTAAGTAGATATACATGAACCAATAAAATGTGGAGGTTTAACTGTAATCTCATGCATAGAATATATGGCTCATTCCAAGAGCGAGGCTTATTGCTCCCTTTCCACTATAGCTCATACGCCTTTTTTTAACTAGTTTGCCGGTCACGCCAACCATGGGGACTTGTAGTTCATTGTTTAGAGTAGTTTTTGATCCTGAGCCGGCCAAGGATTCAAATTTTTGAATGTGGAGTAAAAAAAAAAAAAAAAAAGAACTCTCATTCGTTACCATTTAACTGATTAGTAATGACGATTACTAGCAGATATCAAGGCTTGTTTGCCCTCCCAAGAACCACGGTTGGGTTTCCATTCGAGCCACTTGGCAATTACTAAACTTAATGCCGCAGGAAAAAAGGCATTGGCGTTCCATGTAACAATAATACATTTGTGTTTAACATTATGAGCAACCCTGGTGGACGTAGTGGTGGAAATAGAGATGGAGGTGGTGGTGGTGGAGGAGGTGTCGGCATTTGCTTCGACCCCACCCCATTCAATCGTGTGGCACCAATTTCGTGCCTACTCTCTATCGTATGTTTCTTTTTTTTTTTGTTTCTTTCTGTTTGGTTGCGGGATGGTTATGAAAATCTAAGCCTAGACTCTTGTTTTACGTTTTGTTTGTGATTCTGTCGCCGGCACCGCAATGGGAAGCAGACTGTGGAATATTTGCTCATATCGATTGTTCTTTGCGTGGTTCGCTGTTACTGTCGCTGATTATCTCGCTGTTAATTTAAATGCCGTGGGTTGTACTCAAATGCCAGTCGGTTCCATTCAAACAAGGAATGAATAGGCTTTCTGTCAAGTGAAGTAATCACAGACTTTTTGCAAAAAAAAAAAAAGTATGGGACTTTCTAGGAGTTCTCCTCTTTCGTGATTATATATTTTTGTGATTGCCGCTTATCAGTAAACAAGGCTTGTTTGATTGTTGCGGAAACGCCTTACACTTCTGGCACTTGCAATGCACATGTTATTTATGCACGTGATCAAACATCACATGATTTGATTTGTTTTTTCTATTTGCAGCTCAATCTCTCACAGCTTCAAACTGCAAAGACTACGTCGTACAACTCAAACACCTTGAACGAACACTACATATGCATATCCCAATAATAGATTAATGAATTTTTTATATTTTTAATATACACAAAAATTTAATACATTAAATTTATTTTTCCAAAACTTCAGCATCGTATCTAGTTTTGAACCATTGGATGGTATCTTCTTTGTTGGTTTTGTGGGAGTTACCAATAGTAGATCTAGCTCTCTTTCTTCTGGTAATTCTGGCACCGGCTCTACCCATGACAACGTAGAAGTCCATACCGTAAATACCGATAGCTGGGTCATATTTGATACCCAAATCAATATGTTCGTCAACACCGAAACCAAAGTTACCGGTAGCGGAGAAGTTTCTAGTTTTCAATTGATATTCTTTGACTTTCAAACCTCTTTCCAAGATTTCTTCAGCTTTTGGTCCTCTGACAGTAACGTGAACGGCAATCTTTTCGTTTCTTCTGATACCGAAAGTTCTGACAGTGTATCTAGCTTTAGATTGAACTGGGGTTTGACCAGACAATTGTTCCAAAACTTTGGAGGCTCTGGTTAATCTATCACCGGATTCACCAACACAAATGTTTAAAACTAATTTTTCAATACGTAATTCACGCATAACATTTTGGGATTTGTCAGACTAATTTCAATATATGTTAGTAAAATCATTATTCTGAGTCAAATGTAAATTTCTAGATATTATGGATAGGAGTAAGCTATTTGAATTGTTCATTTGCTTCATTTGCTTGATGTCTCTCTTAATTTTCACATCTTTCTCGATTACATCTGTTCAAACTTTCTTAGATCAACTAATTCCAATACGCTATTTCCCATAGGCTCAGCAATTCTATCCCTTGTCTAGTCCATCCAAATATCTCGATTTCTTTCATGTTAAACATACCATCTTTGGCAGTTACTGTATATGGGTCTTCGTAGGATAAAAACTATTCAAACTCTCCAAAAAAGAATTTTTCTGTATACTATGGAAATTGCGTGCGTGTGTAGGTGAGCGAGAATAGCTAGTATTGTTTGGTTAGCTAGTACAAAAGTGCTTGTTCGCACACTATAGTAAGAGAAAATTTCTCTTACACTTCTCTCTTGTGCAGGAGTTCAGCAATTTGTCACGTGCAAATAATTAGGGTTATTCAAAACCCTAATGCACCTCCAAAAAAGGGCTACACAAAAACCTACACAAGCAAATCCTGTTATCGTTTCTTCTTTTTATATTTTATATGAATCAGTTGTAAAGCTTATCTTATATATCTATCCATCTACATTTACAAATGATTGCTCCTTTTCTTTGACTTCCCAGAAAAGATCACCCACATTAAAATTGCCATGATAAGTCCATCCTTGTTCGGTAACGTGGTATAAATTGATGGAACCACCAGAATAAGCATCTCTATGAGTAGCCGCCAAGATACTTCTCTTACCCAAATACAATGCTTCTTCAACTGTCAAGTCCCATTTATATTCTGAATCTAATACACCATAAGCAAAGGTCTGACCGGATCCGACACAAAACACGTCACCTTTCAATCTTGTTCCATCACTATCAACATAATAAATTGTTGGTCCCTCCTTAGCAGTATGACCACAAACCATGGTACCCATACTCAAACCCATTCCTTTATATTGATAAACCAAATTACTTAAGATTTTAG
This sequence comes from Candida frijolesensis, assembly GCA_030557105.1. NCBI lineage: Eukaryota > Fungi > Ascomycota > Pichiomycetes > Serinales > Debaryomycetaceae > Candida > Candida frijolesensis. Next base: position 14,988 of record JAKTVH010000086.1, on the reverse strand, counting down.
AAGCTGCAGCAACTGAAATTCTTTCCTTTTCTCGTAACTCATGTAATCTACATTGTGTACCCAACCAAGTCTCCCAATATTGACAATCAGCAGCACCACCTGCCATGGTACCCAATAAAAATGGATTAATACGAATCACTTTATTAACGGTTTGTGAAGCAATCCAATTACCGGCAGTGGCTCGAGAATCCACTGCAACGACAATACCTCCTTGGAATCGGAATGCTAATGTGGTGGTACCATGGGCAATTTTGATCTTACAATCTGGGTTCACCGAATCATCAGTATGTGCACGTAAGAAATCAGTAGGTTGGGAAATTGGTGGCACGACAATTGATGGGGATAATTCTAATTGATTGGTGTTGGATGATGTACGAGACTCATTTACTGATTGGATTTCTCTGAGAATGTCATTGTTGTTGGCATGAGTGAATCTTTGGGCAATGCTGTTCATTACGATTTTGTGATAATGGTTTTATGTATGAATGGCAATTGCTTACGTATAATTAAAATGCTAAGAATAGTAGATGGTTGTAGATATTTGCCAGTGTAATCCGCAATTTTTCCCGTTGGGTGTTTTGTTGATGTTGCCACTCATTTGGCCAGAAACGAAACCGAAAGTCGTGTAAATCTGCACAAACAAACTATTCCACCCAAGAGAGTACACGAAGTAGATGCAAAATCTACATTTTCAGTTAATATAAATAATACTAATAATTATAATAATACATATTCTATTGATCCATTTTTACTTGAATTGACTTTTTTGTATTTAGTTCTAACCAATTATTCCGTTTTTTGAATCTTCGCAGCCAGTCTATCTCCATCGTCAGCACTTTCCAACTCTCTCTTGGTACTTTGAAAACTAGGTTTATTGGATAAGAAAGTAGGCGCTGACCTAGATAAGGCGCTTCCTGCTGCGCTAGGTGGTCTACCAAATGCTTGTGGACGTCCTAATGATGATCCTGGTTTCAAACCCGGAGGTTTACCAAACAGTGGAGGTTTTGGTAAGTTTGCCGGTGGCGTACTACGTGCTGGTGATGTAGCAGTTGTAGGTGCAGATACTGTTGCTACTGGTGATGAAGGGTTAAGTGATTCTTTCAATGGAGCCTGAGGCACGCTTGGATTTGGTGATGCATTTGAAGTGCCAGTTACAGCAGATTGAGTCTTCGGCTCTGTTTTAACAATTTTTGGTGATGATACTGGTTCTGTTGTCACAGCTAATGTTGTAGATGTTTTTGTTGTTGTCACTGGGCTAGTCACAGTTGGTTTCGGTTGTTGGACCACTGTCGGTTGAGCACTTGGTTTTGGCTGCTGTGTAGCCACTTGACTTGGTGATCCACCAGAAGCAGACTTAACACCAGGAGTAGCAGGACGAGTAGGAGAACTGGAAGAATTAATACCTTCATGTTCTTTAATTGCATTATTTAAAGCAATACCCAAAATTTTACTAACTTGTTGAGGTGCTTGTTCAACCAAATAACCCAATGCATTTTCTCCAGCTCCTCTCTTGGCCCCAATACTATTGACTTGGGCAATTGTAGTTGCGACTGCCTTAGTTATAAGTGACGTTGCAGTGGGCAAATCATATGTCAATTTTCTAGCTTTATACAACGTGAATAATTCTTTTCTTAAATAAACTAATGATTTCTGTGTTCTTGGATCATCCATGGATGGTAATGCAGGTGATGATGAGGAATGTTTTTGTGCAGTTGAGGGTGATCCTGATGATGACGATGAATTTTGAGGTGACGCTAAAGTTGATGATCCAGTATTGCCTCGAACAGCAGCTAATTGAGCTTTGATAGTATTTGGACCACCAGATGTTCCAACCATTGTCGTCGATCCATATTGTCCATTTGTCGTACTAGGCACATACTGTCCATATTGATTTGGGGCAACTCTAGTATTTGGATACGGCAGAGCAAAATTCCTTCCCACTATATTATGAGGCAATGACTTCTGTGCTTCTAATCTTTGTCTTTGTCTGATTTCTTCTTGTCTTATAGCTTCTGCTTTGGCTCTAGCTTGTGCTAATTCCCTTTGTTTAATCCTAATGTTTTCACGCTCGTTAATGTACAATTCGTCCATGGCGTACAACCATTCGTTGCCTCGTTTCAGGGTTCTTTTATAAATCTTTGTAAATTTGATACAATGATTAACTGAGAATTGCCATCCATCAGGACAGTATTTGTAATATGGGTAAACTTCTCTGATGGCTTCGGTAATTTCACTAATAGTTAAACCATTTCTTGCTGCCTCTGTCTTCAAAACATTTGTAATCATGGTTTGGAAACTAATGTTCGGTTTCGACCTATATGGTTCTGGAATTTCATCAGGAGTGTAAACTTTTTTAGAAGATTTCTTGTGTGGTTCTTTTCTAAGTTTAGGTTTGGGATATTTCGAAGGCTCTTCAATTGTTTTTGGATACGAAAAAGTCGCAAGGTATGACGCGTCACTGACTGTTATTGCACGAAGTGGTGGACGTGAACGTATGGCCGAAGGTTCTGAAGTAATTAACATAACTGGAGCAACCAATTTTGGTGGTGGTTGTCTTGCTGGCACAATTTTACCAATTTTATCTAAGCCATTGATGCGGCTGTAAATTGAAGATGATGCTGGTGGTTGGATCGATGCTGGTTTACCCATGAGTGGGGCAGAACGTAATGGTAATTTTGCCAATGAGTTTTTGCGTTGCACTTGTTGTAATTGTTTCTTTCGCTTTTGTTCTTCTAATTGCTTCTTCTTTTCTTCTTTTTCTCTCATTAATCCTTGATTATGATCATCAATTAGAGGTTCTAATTGGGCAATCTCTTGGTTCAACAATGCTAAACTAGCATCAATGTCCTTAATTTCATCATCAAGTGCATCATGTTCTATTCCTTTCACTAGCCTATCGAATTCATGACTGTCATTAGAATCATTGTTGTTAAGATGTCCATGGTTATCATTATTTTCATCGTCTTCGTCGTCGTCAATTGCTGACTCATTATATTCTGCCAATTTCATAAGACTATCTTCTAAACCTCCCAAATTCACACTATCTTCATCTAGCAAACTTTGGATTTGGGCATCTAATAATTCAGAATCGTCTTCATTTATCGCATCGATTGATGTGACTCCCAAGTCCTTTAACAATTCATTAATTTCATCGTTGCCAGCTAATGATTTTCTTCTCGCATTGGATAATCGTCTTATCTTTAGTAGTGAATTTCTTCTATTGATGGAGTTTTTACGTGCAGCAGCTGTTGTGGTTGTTACACTGGTTGCTGGAGCTGTAGCAGTGGTGGTGGTTGAAGTACTCGCATTGGAGTTGTTAGTTGAGGTTGCTGCATCAGTGACAGCAGATGTAGAAGACTTTGGTGAGCTTGATTTTGGTGATGTTAGTTTTGCAGTCGCTAGTGGTGGTTCCTTTTTGAGTTTACTCTTGGTTTTATCTATTGATTTCTTTTTTGGTGATGATTTAGGAGTAGGTGTTTTCGAGTAAAGACTTGTTTTCAAATTAATTGCATCAGATGGATTGAATTGCTTAGATGCAGATGCAGATTGATTTTCCTCATCTTTAGGAGATTCATTAGGCGATGGAAGAACAAACTGAAACGGTATATCGCCAACCTGTATCTTCGTTCCATCTATTAACGGAACTGTCAATCCTTTCCCAACAAATACATTATCAACAAATGCTCCGTTTCTTCCTAGTATTGTAATTTCAAATCTCTGCGATCCAAAGTTATAAAAAATTTTGGCATGTCTTCTGGAAATTGCCTTCTTGGACGATAAATGAACATCAACATTTTGATGCAATGTCTCGTCGTTGGATTTCCTGCCCAAAACAACTTGCAAAGTTTGTACAAAAAACGTAAAGTTATCAAAGTCTAATCTGGCGTACGCGGAGATTTTGGTGTTGTCTTCTTCTGGAGGGTCCAATAATTTAGTATCTGAGGTCACTGGTACAAACGTCGATTTACGCCTTAGTTCTTGTTGTTGTGTGGGTGTTTGTTTCCCATCGCTTGGATAAAGGTTTGGTGATATGGATGTGCTAGCGGTTTTGGAATCGCCGTCTGGTGAAATCAAGGGTGGCACGACTTTGGGATCATCTTCATGGAGCTCTTCTTCTATTATGGATTTAGGTAACGACGATGATGATGGTTTGGGGCTTTCCATTAATGGTTGAGTTTCATTATCAAATAACTGATTGATTTCATCATCGTTGTTCAACGCGGGAACGACATTTGGCACCTCGATCTTTATTTCCGTCGTCAACGATAAGTCAATATCACGAGGTGATTGTAACAATTCTGTTGATTCATGAGCTTCCATGAGTGACTTATTTATAGGATCATCGGCACTACTCATATTTGGGATTGATGGAAATGTTCTATGTATAGATGCGTTTTTGGTTTGTATTTGCTTTGTTATTTATTTATTTTTTTTTTCAATCCTATTGGGTGGGGAGAATAGTTAAATCAATAAATCATTCAAAAATAAAGAAAAAATCCTGGAAGTTGTTTGTTTAAGTAAACGGTAATTAGAAACACTGAGGTGAAGTGATTAAATACTTTATCGGTTGATAGTGAGGTTCAGTAAGCTGGTATAATCGGTAGGGAGATGAGCAGATAAACGTTTTTTTGTTGTGATTTTTCTCTTGACTTATAGCGAGCAAAAAGTGTGAAAATTAAAACTTCCTTTCCGGATGTTTTTTTTTTTGATTTTATTTTTTGGGTTGTATGGAAACCACACAAAACAGTCACGTGACTCGTATAACCAGGACTAACTTTTTTGGCGTTTGTGGGATGTTTTGTTGCAAACCAGAAAAAAAAAACAAATAAATCTACAACACAATGTGGTTGTAATTTCAAAGGGTATAAAAGACTCTGACATCGTTCAATCAATCACCTACAACAGGTCAACCGTCTTTGGTACTTACCATTTAAGTGTATTGTTGTCCCACAAAAAAAAAAAATCCGAATCGTCACAGGTAAAACAACTTTTGATCCAGAGAGTCATGTATCTAGTGCACTTTGCGATCTTATTCCTCCCTCAAATTGTGCAGTGTCGATTCAACAATAAAGAACAGTTTTTGAGTACATCATTTATACATCAAACCTATTCTAACGTTCTGCATCAATCCATGGCTTCAGTATATGAAGATAGACTACAAAAGATCTATGGGGTAAGTTTGGGCGGATGGTTGGTTACGGAACCATGGATAACGCCAACATTGTACGAAAACGTACAAAATGTTTATATCAGACCCTTGCCAATTGACGAATATACTTTGAGCGCTTCATTAGGGAAAAACATTACACAAGAGTATTTGCGACAACATTGGGAGCATTTTTATTCTGAAGAAGATTTCCAGGACATTGCAAGTCTCGGACTAAATTTGGTAAGAGTACCTATTGGGTATTGGGCATTTGGATTATTAGAAAACGATCCGTATGTCCAAGGACAGGAAGACTATTTGGATAAGGCAATTGAATGGGCAACCAATAATAATTTATTGATTCAAGTGGGCATACATGGTATGCCAGGATCACAAAATGGATTTGACAATTCCGGTCTTACTACAGCAACTCCAACGTGGTTGGAAGACCCCGAAAATATGGAGTTGACTTACCAAGTGGTAGATTATATTTTGGAGAAATACGGGAACCATTCCACGGTTCATTCAATTCAGTTAGTAAATGAACCATTAGGTTTGATATTGGACAACCAGAAATTGATGGATTTTTACACGTATTGCCTTGACTTGCTGGCTGCAAAAAACATCCAAGCAAAATTGGTGTTCCATGATGCATTTTTGAATATCGAAGCATGGAAGGATTTTCCTGGAGAATACATTCTAGATCATCATTTATATGAGATATTTTCTGAATGGCAGATAAGGTTGACTGTTGAGCAACATCTAGACACCATTAGAAGACAAGGTGAAAGTATTGCAAGATCAGGTCATCGAAGCATTGTTGGTGAATTTTCTGGTGCATTTACCGATTGTACAAAATACATCAATGGAGTTGGGAAAGGTTCCAGGTGGGAAGGCACTTTTGAAAGTACGTACAATGAATCCTGCGAAGGACGAGATGATCCAAAGAACAATTGGTTCAAGGATGATGTGATGCTATTTTTGAAAGAACAATTTTATGTCTATGAAGAAAAAGGAAGTGGGTGGATATTTTGGTGTTGGAAAACGGAGGATACTTTGGATTGGGACATGAAGCAATTAAATGTCTCGGGGATGTTGCCGGATCCACTATTTCAATATGCCCACATGAATGAGGAGGAAGGATTTGTTAGTCTGAATATCGAAATGGGAGATAATTCTATCAAAGAAAACAAAACAGAACAAACTAATTTTACCGAAACAGAAAGTACTTTGAAAAAAACAAAGAATGAAAGTACAATAGTGTATATTGAGCTTACTGTCCTTGAATATCTATTGATCACAATGTTACTTTTTGTTTGATTTTGGTGACATTTTTCAAAAGAAAAACAAATTAAAATAAGATAAAGTAAAATCCTTTCTATGTTATCTAATAATTTGTAATTTATATACAATATTTAATATATTCCTTATGTCGATATGTAAATGATTCGTAGGAGTAATTCGACTTGGTTGCAAAACTGGGCATAAGGATTTTTGTGAATCTTTCCGAGATACGCCAAATGAATTAACGGAAAAAAAAAAAAAAATTCACGTCATCGCAAGATCGTTAAGTTGAATCTACTCTCTACTCGGCCCCACGAATTTCAACAACACACATCAGTAATGGTATGTTAATAATACATCTGATCATGTCTCACGTTCATCATTTTTCTAACACTTATATTTTATTCAGGCAGGAATCAAAAAGAAGAGCTCATTAAGAGACAAGGCAATCAAGAAATCCCAAGCTGCCAAAATCAATGAATTTAAACAAGAAATAGCTGAAAATACCCCAGTTGATCCCAATTATCACGAGAATCCGTTTTTGAAATTAGCCAAAAGCACCAAAAAGGAGAAACAGCAAGTGAAAAGTGATAACTTTGTCAATAGATTAAATCTTCTGGGAGAAACTAGAATAAGTAAATCTACATTACGTAGAAGAAAAAGAAAAGCTAAGGAACAATTAAAACCGAAATTAGATGATTTATTACTGAATCTACCAGAGTCGAGTAGTAGTAGTAGTATTAAGAGTTCGAAACAAGAAGATACCAAATTGTTTATAAATAAGGTGAAGCGTGAAAATACACCAAATCCTACTAAGGCAAGTGGGATTAAACATATTTTGAAACAGGAAAGTGCTTCGTTCAAGACTGCTTTGCAGAATAGAGACACCAATTTTGCTTCTTTGAAAGAACTTATACAGCAAAACTTGAAGAATAGCAAAAATTAGTAGGATAAGCATTAATACACGTTATAGAAACCGAGATTTTTATTTTATTTTATTTTATTTGGGTTGTTTCAGCCAGATAAGGTTAGCAAAAAAAAAGAGTGCGAGTTGTCGTGATCAAGTTGGAACTTGATGTTGAAGTGTTTCTTCTTGCTCAATACTACAAACATCATACTTGTGGCCCTCTTTTCCCCACACCAGTCCCTCCGCTGATGATCTTCTAGTTATTAATTAATATATTGCGAGTCCGGATAAAAACAATAACGAGAAGGTCGGATTTTACACTTAAACTTTTTTTTATTTTTATTGTCAATATTATTCGGTGATGAGATAATAATCATGTGTCTTATCGCCAAGGCACAGAGGCGTCAACGATACGCGTCCTCTCGAATTGGGTTGTCAACTTGAGCTAGGTATCGTGTCATATTAAACTTTATGATTGGTTGCGTTGTTAATTATATGCTTTAAGTTATGATGATGTATGTGTATATGTATGTGGAGCAGTATGGGGGCTAGAGAATGTTAGACACAGTAATGGTGGTGCACTTTTGCAGTTGGAATGTCTGTAATACACGTGTTTCGCTGGATTGACCATCCAACCGAATACAACAAGTTCTGACAGCAACAAAGATACATATACGTACGATACATAAGACTAATTAATTACCAAGTTCATGTTGGGAAGAGATTAATGAATATCTACAAGCAATCGAATGTTTGGTGGTGAGTGACGAATTAAATATGACAAGAAAATGAATGTCACAAAATTGGCCCAGATGTTTTTCTCTGTTTCCATTTTCTGTTGCTTTTTTTTTTTCTGCGAGCCATCAATTTCCAATATGGCACAAAACATTTCGCGTTTGTTTACATTTGGTGGGTTTGTGTCAATTGTGACAATCCACCCATTTACCACAAGAAAAATATCCCTTGTGGGTATTGGCAAACATACACAGAGAAAAGACACACAGACACGTCTTAGTAGTTATGTACGTACAATTCACCTCATCATGATATGATTCCTAAATGCTCTGGATAGCCTGAACATCCATTACCAACCAATTGTCACCTGCAATAAAACATACCTACGGTATTTGTAACCCCATGTTAAAATTCCGCTTTAAGTTTGACTAAAACTGTATGCGTTTTCGTCTATTTTACCACGAACATACACAAAAGCTTACTACCACATTTTTTTTGTATTTGGCTTTACAACGCAACCAAACGATTTTGTCCCGTGCGAGTGCTGCCAGATGGAAAAATATGTAAACAAAGTGCTGCCAGAATTCGAAGGAAAATTTTTCTTTCTCTGTTGGTTGTTTTTCCCAAACATTGGCTGTCTCTTTCTTTCACCTTTTGCAAACCGATCGTTGTTGTGGGTTTATACAGATTATCATTTCCTTATTCCACTACCATTCCTATTCCCATTCACACATCCATTCGTTTAACCAACTGGTTGTCAGTTTCATTAATTCAACACTACGCAACCATCCCGCCCCCGTTCGTTTTATTTCAACAAACCCAATCGTTATTCTATTCTAATATCTACTATTCATTTCTATTCCCGTTAATTTTTTTTTCTTTTTACTTCTTATATTAATTCAACAACATAAATGGCTCAGGAAATTCAACAGACTGTCAATCTTACGGGTGAAGTTGGCAACAATGAATCACAAGATGAAACCATCCTCGACCAAAACTACCCATTGAATGATCAACAGGATAGCCAACTACAGGAGAATGATGAACAGCGAGAAGAACAACAAGAGGAGGAACAACTACAACCACAGAATAATGCCGATGACGATATAGAAGCAGAAGCAGAGGCAGAAGCAGAGGCAGAGACAGAGGCAGAGGCAGACTCGGAGGCAAATATCTCACAAAGTTCCCCCAACGATATTCTTTCAAGATCAACATCGTATGACGATTTTCAACAACAGCAACGAGAAATATCAAACCATAGAGCTAGTGTGCATCCAGATTTCCATTACAATAGGCACAATGAATCCGTATTCGATGATGAACAAATATTCCCCTCTCTACCAACGAAGAGCCGAGAGCATTTAGTTAAATACGATGACCACAATCCAGAATTAATAAACCAAGCAACACTCAAGGCATTAATAGTGCAAATGACATCGCCTGAAATAATTGATTATGACTTAATATGTGATTTCTTTTTGACTTACCGAATGTTCTCAGATAGCAGTGAAGTGATGGACTTGTTATTAACAAGATTGATTTGGTCTTTGCAATATCTCAACTCGACTCTTGAAAATAATATCAAAATAGGGAAATTAGTATTGTTGCGAACTTTTGTTGTTTTAAGACATTGGATTATTAACTATTTCATCGATGATTTCAACAGTAATTACCAATTATGTGATTTGTTTACCACCACCTTGAACAGTATAACGCTAGAATCAAATTTGGTTATCAAGCAAGGTATGGAACAAAACAAGAATAATATTGACAATTCAATCTTTACGTCCAAAATTCTCGGAGATCTTAAAATCCATTGGTTGAAAATTATTAATGAGTTCTGGTTATTGGGTCTTGATATAGATGACATCATGAGTGACAAGAAGTCTTATACCTATGTTTTACCATTGGCCACGTCATTAAACAACAACAAGAAATTGTCCAAATCCAACACCGAAATATCGATTCACACTAATCCCTCATTCCGTAGATCGGCAATGCTCTCGTTATATGATTCCAAGACACATCATAAAACTATAATGTTTGATGAAAACAACAATCAGGAAGAACAGACACAATTGTCAATAAATAATTTGTTTTTACAACATGATTCATCCAGGATATCTATCAACAACAAAATCAGTCAAATGCAACAACGAAAGAGAATTTTCAAATCGCCAACATCATTTAATTCACCTCGTTTACCAGCAACTCCTCCAGTCACTTCATTAGCCGGGAATATTTCCCCAGCTCGAGAAATTCCAAGCAAGGAGAGACCAGCATTGAATCAAGCAACGAGGCACAACCACATGAATATAAAGGATTCCTCATTGGATTTAAAGAAGACCAAAACAATCAACACCCAAGACAAGGCAAATCAAGAAAACATACCGCCAACTCCAGAAACTCCAAAGAAACTACGGAACTATAATGAAGCAGGATTTGCCACTAACGGTCAAGTTAAATTACCTACCCCGAAAATAACCGGCATTGTACCCCCATCACCCGTGAAGATCAGAGATTACACTGAGGACTCATATTCCTTCATCTCCCCACGCAAAAGTTTGGGTCAACTTCAAGCACCTCCAAGTCCGTCCTTATTTTCACAATCGGACGACTTAAATAGAAGAGGATCGATAAGGAAATTGATGGACAGTTGGAAAAAGACCCTAGTTGTGCATAGAGCTTCTACTTCCGAAATGTCGACTACTAATCAAACTGTGACTACAAAACCTTCAACAGAAGATCTCAACAGGTTGATCACCGATGCGTTGAATGTTATGGGTCAGGAGGTAGATATAGATATCGGCAAAAGAGTTGATGTCTTGAGTGCAAGAGTGATCGATGAATTGGAATATTTGATCAGAAATTATATTACCAGCGAGACCAGCAGCGCAATTATCGAACTGCATTCACACTTTTCGGACGAAGATGAAGTTGAAGGAGGTAGTGGTAGTAGTAATCCTAGTAATAATGGTAGCAGTAAGGGCGCCAATGACCTGGTGAGTGAAGAACTTGAAGATGATATTGTTGAGCGAAGTAACGGAAGTCAAAACAAGGAAGTTAACGGTGATGTTGACACGAAAATTGAGGGAGAATTGGCAGAAAAAGGTGAAGAAGATGAGATGGACATAAATGATTTATCCGACTTGAATATTGTGAAGATTGATAATTTGATTAATGATAGCGATAATGTGTACAATGTCAAGGTACCAAGAAATGTATCAACGAGTAACATTCTTGATGAAGACAATCTAAGTTCAAAAGAATCATCATTTCAGAGCCCAGCTAGCATTAACTGGAATGATGAAGACAATATTAATATAGGTGATAGAACTCCTTTGGAAGAAGAATTTGACGACTTTAATTTCCTGACTGAGGAACCACAAAAGAAGAGATTGTCGCAATATTCTGAGCCAGATTTTAGTTTCCAACCTAATCATCAACTAATGGAGAACCACCGAAATAACCAGTCGATGGAGATATCATCTATTTCCACACCAAGTAATATCACACAATATGATGCTGAAGTAGCTGAGTTGGGCATTGCTATGAGTCCCCAACTGAACAAACCAAAAAGAATTAGTTTCTGTGACAATGCCAACACCAGTATAACTCACAGTAAGAGACATTCAATTTGGTCCAGAAACTCAAATGGTTCGGTGTTTCGAAGAGATTCCATAAAATCGTATGTGAGTTATGATTCTGCATTTTCCGTATTTAATGAAGCTAACTCAATCAAGTATGAGAATACTGAGTACAATGGTTTGAAGAAGAAAACGGGATTCAATGATCTTCGAACTGCAGGAGAAAGGATTGAAAGTAGAGTAAGCTATGGTTCACGTAACAGTTCCCGAAGCATTAGGTACAGTGTGTTGTATGCTTTAACTGAATTACCGTTCCACGAGTTGAGCCGTCTTTCGAAACAATCTTCTGCCGATGTTGCGGACAGTTCAATTTTTTCATCAGCTTTGAAGAGTTCTATTCGAACGACCAACAAAGAGTCGCTTCATTCCACAGCGGTTACCGGTTCCAGTAATAATTCTGTTGCCATACCTGGTATCAGTAGTTTTGCGTTGAAAGAGTTGGCTGCTATCCCAGACGAAACTATTCAATCAGCCGAAGACCCAATTCAATATGCATTGCACAAATTAGAAGGTAAATCATCCTCAAAGCTTACGTTGAAAAAGGGATCAGGTGAGATTGAAATTGATAGAGTTGATGATACGGAAGATATTTTGAATGAAATTAATAATGCAAACACAGCAGATGTCATTAGTGTGGATATTACCGGTCCTCCATTAACTCCAATCGAAAAAATCCATAATACTTTGCCTAGTACAAGTTCTGTTGGTGATGCTGATATTGACGATTCAGAGCAACAAGCTTCACAACCACTACGTCAACTCGACTCACCCAGTGTGATGTTGGATAACTTTTCGTCATCATTGTCGGTTGAAGATATTATGATGAACAAGTCCCATATCTCATTCGCGATGTCATATGATTCGGAAGAGATCGCCAAACATATGACACTCATTGAAGCAGATCTTTCATTATCCATAGACTGGAAAGATTTGATTGAGTTGAAGTGGAATCACTTAGTGACGGGAGTAACCAGTTGGTTGCAAGTTATACTTCGTGATTTTTCTGGAGTGAACCTAGTTATTGACAGATTTAATCTTATGGTTAACTGGATTATATCGGAAGTTTTGTTATCTCAAGATGAACGTCTTGATGTGATTAGAAGATTTATTCATATTGCCCATCATTGTGTTCAACTCCAAAATTATGCTACTACGATGCAAATTGTTGTTGCCCTAAGTTCACTGAAGATTGAGGAATATGTTGATGATGAAGTTGATGAACAATTGAAAAAACTATGCTCCCCATTAAACAATTTCTATCAACTTCGAAAAGCCACCAATAATATCCAGCCTTCCAAAGGATGTATTCCATTTGTTGGATTATACATTAATGACTTGGTTTATAATAATGAAAGAGTTGGCAAAATTAATGATCAATTGATTAATTTTGGGAAATTTAGAACTTCAGTAACTATAGTTAAATCATTATCACAATGTATTGAATGGGCCAAAAATTACAAATTTGACGTTCAACAAGAATTGTTATCTAAATGTCTTTATATTTCTTCGTTAAATGAAGAAGAAATGAATTATTGTGCAAATTTTTAAAATAATTAAATAATTACAATAAATAAACACGTTAATACAAGTAACAACTTTTACACTTCCCCCGGAGTCCCTCTATTTTTGTTTTGGTTTAACCTACTTCGATTTATGTAACATGTAACTCAAGAAAGTATTCCAACCAATACTAGCAAAATTAATCACCAATAATCGTAAATGCATAGGCAAGAAATAAAAGTTGGCAAATTGGATAAATGGCCAAACCATCCAATTGGTTCTAACAGTAACCCACCATTTTTGTTTCATCTTCTCCATGATCAATTCTCCAACATCCACATTCTTGTCAAAATTTTCTAATACTGTCATGGATGTATAATAAATCGGATAACAAATAAACGGAACAAAGATAGTTTGGTCAATGAAAACTCTAAATAAGGTGGTTTTCAATTTATTATTCGATTTGCCCCAATGGATTTTAGTGCCGAGGAATCTATACCATGTATGACAAACTGGAGCAAATATAACTGATCCAAAAAGAACTGCTCGAATTGTTCTTCCATAATCAAATGAAAACGATTTTGATGTAGTGACTTTGTTAGTATTCGAAGGTGTGGTGGTAGTGGTAGTGGTAGTGGTGTTGATGGTGGACTTGGGCTTGGATGGAAAGAGAAATTGAGCAAGCATGTCACCCAGACCCATTAACATTCCAGTTGTTATTGAATTAGTTATCCATGGATGTGACTTTAATGATGAATTATATGCAGCGAATAACCTTCTCATTGTTATGGTGGTATGAGTTTTTATGGAGGAAATTAGATGAAAGAAGCAAGTGTATTGCGTTGGATGGTGAAAAATGAATTGGCTGTGAAAAGACCAAGCAAGATATTTTTTTTCGGTGATGATGATGATGATGATGATTCTGAGTCGCTCTATTTGACTCTTGTGCCAAATGAGACCTACAAGAGTCATTTGACTTAAATGGTATACAAATAAAATCAAACCAGACAACTAAGGCCAATCAGGAACATCAACTCCGTCTCTGACAAAATACCACTTTTACTTTTTATTGTCTTCTCGATTCGGCCACGGGATAGTTCTCGTGGTAGCACCAAACATGATCTTGTTGCGAAACGAACCAGTACCAAACAAAAATCAATCGTCATTTAAACTGAAATCTTCATTGTCTATTTCTAACGAAAAAAAAAATATAAAAACATTTATACATAAAGATAAAAACTACTAACTAATAAACCCATTAGTTAAGGATTTGGGAAACAGAATCATCAACGGTTTCCTTAAGATCATAAAACTTAAATCCTAACAATTCCCTAGTCTTTTCATTTTTAACTTCACTTTCTTTCTTCTTCCAATCATCAGCAGTTTGTGGTTCACCAACAGGTAAAGAATCTCTCAATTTAGGGAAATCTTCACGAATCAAGTTCAAAATTTCTTGGTTGTTAAAACCAGTATTGGCTAATAATAATCTTTGTCCATAAGTTTTACTATTTTCAAAGGCAACAAGATGTGCATGAGCAACATCCCTAACATCAATGAAATATCCTGTCATATCTTGAACTTTATCTTCTGGTTTCAATTTAAGAATAGAGTTAATGATTTCTGCAGAAGTGTTCAATTGGGATTTATCCTTGATTCCGAATGGTTGTGGACCAAATACATAAACTGGGTTAACGGTATTCAAAGTGAAGTTTGGTTTTTCCTTTTCCAAGAATTCCCAAGCGGTTTTTTCAGCAAGTTTCTTGGATCCA
>JAKTVH010000085.1:23405-42915 GCA_030557105.1 Candida frijolesensis | reverse complement strand
CTTCTTGGTTTATTGGTGACAATGAACCAAATGATTTCTTTTCCAATAAACTTAATTTTGGAAATTGGAAGACTTTATTTGATTCCGGTGATTCTTCATTAATTTGCTTGATTTCATCATCACAGGGTACTGTTTTTGGTTTACTAAGGTTGTCTAGTTCCATACTATCTTGTTGGTCATGAGGGACATGTTCATATCTGTTTTGTTCACTCATGTTTGGTTTAAAGTAGTATACTCCAAAAAGAAGAAATAATGGAAAAAATTGAATGAATTTTGAAAATATATTAAGCATATAGATCTTTGTGCGTATCAAAAAACTTTTGTTTTTTTGCAACCCAATGGAGTCGTGCATGATGGCGAGACAAGTGCCACATAGCAATGTTATCTTGAGAAAAAGTTTTCTTTCTATGTGTGAGCAAATCGCACTAATAACATTTGTACCAATTAGCACGTACAATATACAATTCTTGGAACCATTATCTGTATCAACGAACTGTAAGAAAATAGAGTATTTACCAGCATTACCAATTAACCATTTATTGTAAGTGTATAATACAGCCTTCAGAGTTGAGAAATACACTTATGAAGAGTTGTCATTTAGAGAGTTTATACTTGGAACGAATGTCGCTCAGGTGTGAAAACACCTGATTTCAATTGTTTAGAAAACTGTCTTATATACAGTCTTTTTCCTTTTTTTTCATACGAGTGATCATTAATTTTTATACTAGTGCGCCAGAATTATATGTACCAACTCTAGTAAATAACTTAATACCAATGCGTCAAAAATATATATACCAATGGAAAATATATTTTAATACTAATGCTCACTTATTGTTCAAGCCAATTTTGGCTGCTATTTGATATGAAAATTAAGGGTCACGTGGTTCAAAAATATTACCGCAATAGTTCAAACAATTTTGTCCGCGTTGGTTGAAAAATTTTTGTTTCATTGATTTAAATAATTTTGTCGCGCTGGTCCAAGTATTTTTGGTCACTAGTTCAAACAAAAAGGAACAAGAATGTATATCAAACGTGTAAATTCCGAAAAATGATCAAAAACTTCCCTCTGCCAAGTTAAATCCTACCCTCTGGGATGACAAGTTGAATTGCAGCTGAGTATGATAAAAGCCCTGGTTTGAATTGACTCTTGACAAACTAGACAGTGTTCTCTTTTGCACGCTGTCTGGTCGGCTTGTCAATGGCAATTCTTCAAGATTTGCGAGACTCTTAGATTGGCCCAATTCTTCATACATTGGAATTTCTCAGGATTTCTTTTGTTGAAAAATAAATAAACTTTACACACAGAGATTATACGTTGAGATTAAACCACCAAGACCTTGTCTTACAGGTCAACAAGGCTTGTGGAACATCGACCATCTAATATCTCTGGGTGTTGCAAAAGATGGAAATGTCACCCATACACGACCAACTAAAGTAACACGATAAACAAAAAGGTTTTTGCTATTCGCATTTTTCGTTTTGTTTCAAAGTTTTCCATCTGAAACGCCGTACGATGACCCTTCACAAACTATTGGATCAGAGCCATGTCTGACAATAACACACCGTCACAAACTCACCATGCTAAGCAAGAGCAACAAGAGCAACAACTTTCAGCAAACCTATCGAATGAAATCCAACCTACATTGCCTCAGATACAACCGTTTCGAATACTCTTAAAAGATGGAATGACAAATGCCACGATCTATCCAGTCTATTCACCAGATGAACTTTCTCACACATTACTAGAGTTTTTATGGGATGAATATAACATGGAGATTGAAAAAGGTCAGACGTTATCATTTTTCAACCCTTTGTCTTTAGATGAATTTATTCAGCATTGGTTCACGGGTACATTTGTCGTAGGGATAATGATTGTTGGTGATGAATCTGATTTAACCAACAATGCAATAGCTTGGCCCAGTGAATTTCTAGGAATATTTAATATCAGGCAGATTTACCCAGGTGAAAGATCGAGCCATATAAGCACCGGTGAATTCTTGGTGAATGCCGGGATTAGAGGACGAGGTATTGGGAAAACTTTGACGCATAGTTTCTTGCAATGGTGCAGTCAAATAGGATACAAATACGTCACGTTTAATATGGTTCTTGAAACGAACGTAGCAGCGAGAAAATTATGGGAAAGTTTGAATTTCGAACGAATTGGCAGGATAGATAACGTTGCATATATGGGGAGTGACAACGAAAGCGTGGGTGGAATAATATATGGCAAGACCATCGCTGAAGCTGATAATAATGCCCATAATAATGGACATGATGAAGCAGAATCAGAGGACGTAGCTGAAGATATGGATTGGGACAATTTGAAATTTGAAAACTTGCGATATTACTTGAAAACTGGAGAATATCCAGAGAATGCAGACAGTAGAGAAAAATCGAGACTACGAGCACATAAACTAAGTTATTACTTGGATCCAGAGAGAAATGATGCATTAATGGTGAATGGAAGAGAAGTTATCTCAGCTACCAAGAAGCAATTGAGACTATGCCAGCGAATACATGAACAGAATGGACATCTTGGTATCAACAGAACAACAACATTGGTCAGTCAGAAATATCATTGGATAAGAATAAAAGAAACTGTGTCCAAAGTGTTGAAATCATGTCAGGAATGTAAAAACAATACGCTACAAGCAAAAGTGGATTTTACGAGGCAATCACATAATAAGCGAATCAAACTACTGCAGGATGTCTTGGATAACCAGCAAAAGGAGCAACAACAATTAGAAGCATTGGTTGCAAAAGTGAAAGAAAGACTGAGCATCAAGAACGGTTTATCTTATGCCGAAGCTGCAAGGTCAGCAGTTACAAAGGAATCTGGAGATCTAGAAAACAACTTCCATTCGGAAGTCACTACTTATAGCAAAAATGGTAACAACGATACCATTCCGACATCTGTAAGGACATACCATTAGTTTGTTTTATTACATAGGCATTTTAAATACATACAATTTTAGTTTATTTTTTTTTTTTAACTATATTTTAATCAAATATAAAAATAAGTGAATAAATAAATACAAAGAACTAGCCTATATATAAATACTATAGTTACTTTTCCCCCAAAAAGTACAATAGTTGTTAACTTTCTCCGTAGCATGTATTCATCGGTATTTTCATCATTGATGTTCAATGTAAATGCAAGACGACTCTTTAAAAATCAACACCAATCACCATAGCTAATAAAGCCATTCTAATAAATAAACCATGTCTCATCTGTCTGAAATAGGCAGCTCTTTGGTCGAAATCAACTTCTTCTCTAATTTCGTTAGTTCTTGGTAATGGGTGCATGACACACATGTGTTGTTTGGCATTACTCAAGATTTTGTTGTCAACTATGTAAGTATCCTTCAATCTTTGATATTGTTCCTTATCGGCAAATCTTTCTTCTTGAACTCTGGTACAGTACAAGACATCGGATCTTGTGAGTATATCTTTGGTCAATTCTTCACTTTCGATGGTCAACATATCGTTGGCAATCAAGAGTTCTCTAATTTCTTGTGGGATGGCCAATTCTTTTGGAGCAACCAATTGAACTCTAACATTGTAATGTTTCAACAATTGACACAATGAGTGAACTGGTCTACCGTATTTCAAGTCACCCATGAAAGTGACGGTGATACCGTTAACAGTACCCAATTCTTCTCTGATGGTGAACAAGTCCAACAAAGCTTGGGTTGGGTGCTCTCTAGTGCCATTACCAGCATTGATAATTGGAACTGGAGAATATTTGGCAGCAATATCAGCAGATTCTTCGGATGGGTGTCTCAAGACAATGGCATCTGCATAACATGACAAAGTTCTAATGGTGTCTTGCAAAGTTTCACCTTTCTTAACTGAAGATGAACCACTATCAACAGAAACAACTCTACCACCTAATCTTTGCATAGCTGCATCAAAGGAGGTTGAAGTTCTAGTGGATGGTTCGTAAAACATGGTTGCCAAGACTCTTCCTTTCAAGATATCCAAAACACCTTGTCTTTCGACTTGTAATCTCATTTCTTGTGCAACAGTGAACAAAGAGTGCAAGTTGGATCTGGTGATATCTTTAACGGAAATGAAGTTATTTCTCAAGAATACGTTATTGTTTCTGATGTAATCACTTAAGGCAGCAATTTCACCCAATGAACCAGCAATTGGTTGAGAAACCAATTCGGAACCCAATCTTTCAAAAATAGCTGGTTTTGGTTGTGGGGTTTCTGGAGTGAATGATGGACGACGAATTTCGGCACCACCGAATGAAACTCTCTTGTTGCCAAGTCTTGGTGATTCAGCAACACCAGCGGTTGATCCAAATCTACTTCTTGGAGCAACTTCATTCTTACCCAATACACTAGAAGCTAAGACAGAGCCATCCAACACAACAGTTTCACCATGGAAGGAAACTCTTTCAACAGCACCTCTCAATCTCAACTTGGTGAATTCAGGGAAAACAGGTTCAACTTCAGCAAATCTGTCCAAGTCAAGAACAACCTGAGCATCTTGTTTAGGCAAGTTGAAGATTCTGACTGGGTTGTCGTGAAACTTAGCAATGATGTCATCAACAGTAAGCTTGCCTTCTTTAACAGCAGTTAATAACAATGGAACAGCTTCTTTTATTCCTGAACCTGGAACAATCTTGACGTTGCATGCCTTGGCAATCAAGTATGGCAAAACACCAATGGAGAAACAATCAACGTTATCCAAGTTAGCCCACAAGTATTCTTGATCTTGTTTGGTTGGTAAGAATCCATAGTCCAATTCATCTTTCGAGATGAACAATGAATGAACAGCAACATCACAAGTAACTTGCAATCCCTTTTCTTTAGCCATCTTAATCAAATCCAAATCTTCTTGAGAAGAAACATTGGTGATGTGAATAGATCTATTGTACAATGAAGCCAACAACAAGACAGAAGCCAAGTCGGTGGTTTTAGCATCGGTAACAATTGGTTTACCGGTTGGCCATGAGGTGAATTGAGCAGTAAGGGCAGAAACTTTAGAGTTGGCAAAATCATTGAATGGCAAGAATAAAGAACCTGCGTTATCGGCAGCATCACTAGTGCTTTGAGCGTTGGTTTCAGAAGCGGCAACAGCAACGGAATAATCGGTGTAAGCAGCAGCACCTGCAGAGTCAATGGCATCAACAAGTGATCTGTAATCAGTTACGGAAGCACCGACTTGAGTGTGCGGTAAGAAAGCATTGAAAGTGAAACCAGCAGCCAATGATTGTTTGGTGCTTTCCTCAATGTCATCAAAGGAGGTGGCAAAAGAAGTGATGTTGATCAAACCTGGAATAACAGCAGTACCATGAGAAGTTTGAGCGTCTCTGTTTGAAACTTCCAAGGAAATGTTTCTGGCAATAGCTTCAACCAACAATTTAGCGTTCTTGACGTTAGTCACCAATGGGACAGCGTAGTCAACCGCCATACGACGAGATTCGTAACCTTTAGACATGTAGGAAGCTGGACGACGGAATCTGTTCGAGGATGGCAAGTTGACATACAAGTCAATCAAATTATTGGCCAAATGTTGACTCAAGTTATATTCGGATTTTTGATCTTCATCTTTGTTCAAGACTTCCAAGTAGTGAACTGGGATGCCGTGTTCTTTGATGAAATCGGCAGTACCTGCAGTAGCAAAGATCTTGTAACCCAATTCGTGCAATTTAGCAATGCTTGGCAACAATTCTTGTTTTTCCTTGAAGGAACCAATAGAGAATAAGATGTTCTTCTTTGGCAACTTGAATCCGGTAGAAATTAAAGATTTCAAGTATGCTTCATATTTGTTCTTACCAAAAGTGGCAACTTCACCAGTGGAAGCCATTTCAACACCCAAAACAGGATCAGCACCAGCCAATCTGGAGAAGGAGAATTGTGGGACCTTGACGGCACAGTAATCTTCTGGTAATCTTTCACCTGGGTATGGGGTAATTGGCAAGTCCATCATAGCCTTGGTGGCCATTTCAATCAAATCGACACCAACAACTTTAGAAACGAATGGGAAAGATCTTGAGGCTCTAACGTTACATTCAATGACCTTGATGTCATTGTCCTTGGCAATAAATTGAATATTGTATGGACCGGTAATATCCAAAGCCTTACCAATCTTGGCAGTTGCTTCGACAATTCTTCTCACAGTTTCAGGATCCAAATCTTGAGGTGGGACAATCAATGTAGCATCACCAGAGTGGACACCGGCATTTTCAACGTGCTCAGAAACAACGTGCATGATCATTTTACCGTCTTTGGCAACAGCGTCCATTTCAATTTCTTTGGCGTTTTCAATATACTTGGTAATGACAACTGGGTAGTCTGGAGAGACATCGACGGCTTGAGTCAAATAGGATGCCAAATCGTCCTTGGAATAGACAGTGTTCATGGCAGCACCAGACAAAACGTAAGATGGACGGACCAAAACTGGGTAACCAACTTTTTCCGCAAAGTCTTCGGCATCATCAATAGAAGTCAATTCTTTCCAGGCTGGTTGATCGACACCAATTTTATCCAACATTCTTGAGAACTTGTATCTGTTTTCAGCAGAATCGATCATTTCTGGAGAAGTACCCAAGATTTTAACGTTTTGTCTGTACAATGGCAAGGCAATATTGTTCGAAGTTTGACCACCCATCGAGATGACAACACCGGAAGATTGTTCCAATTCGTAGATATCCAAGACTCTTTCCAAATTGATGGTTTCGAAATACAATCTGTCAGCTTCGTCATAATCGGTGGAGACAGTCTCTGGGTTATAGTTGATCATAACGGTCTTGACGTTGTTTTCACGCAAGGTTCTGATGGCTCTAACTGCACACCAATCGAACTCAACGGAAGAACCAATTCTGTAAACACCAGAACCCAAAACAATAACACCATTGTCGTCAAATTTAACATCAGAAGAATCAGCGTTATAGGTGATGTACAAATAGTTGGTGAAAGCTGGGAATTCGGCAGCAACAGTATCAATTTGTTTAACAAATGGAATAATGCCAGCATCTTTTCTCAATCTTCTAATGGCAACTTCATTGGAGCCCAAGAATTTGGCAATTTGTCTATCTTCGAAACCCAATTGCTTAGCCTGTCTCAAAATGGAAACTGGAACATCTTCTTTGGTACCATATGAGGTAATCTTGTTTCCGAACTTGATCAAACCGTCCAATTTGTTCAAGAACCATTTGTCAATGTTGGTCAATTTCCAAACTTTTTCGACGGAGTAACCGTCGGACAAGGCGTTGGCAACAGCAAACAAACGTTGATCAGATGGAGTTTGCAATTCCTGATCAATGTCAATAGACATCAAAGCAGCAGTCTTGTTGAAACCCAAATTGTGATAGTCGGTGGATCGAATAGCCTTTTGGATGGCTTCTTCAAAAGTTCTACCAATAGACATAACTTCTCCAACGGATTTCATGGATGAGGACAACAATGATGAAACTCTGGTGAATTTCTTCAAATCCCATCTTGGGATCTTGACAACACAGTAATCCAAGGAAGGTTCGAAACAAGCGCTGGTGGATTTAGTGACAGAGTTCTTGATTTCGTTCAATGGAATGTTCAAACCCAACTTGGCAGCAGTATAAGCCAATGGGTAACCGGTAGCCTTGGATGCCAAAGCAGAGGAACGGGACAATCTGGCGTTGACTTCAATGATGCAGTATTCTTTGGAGAATGGGTTCAAGGCATATTGAATGTTACATTCACCAACGACACCCAAGTGTCTAATAACATTAACAGCAGTAGTTCTCAACATGTTGTAGTCTTCATCAGACAAGGTTTGAGATGGAGCAACAACAATAGAATCACCAGTGTGAATACCCAATGGATCAAAGTTTTCCATGTTACAAACGGTGATACAGTTGTCAAAGGCATCACGAACAACTTCGTACTCAACTTCTTTCCAACCTTTCATGGATCTTTCAACAAGAACTTGTGGAGAAGTAGCAAATGCTTTGTTACACAAGTCAACCAATTCTTGTTCATTGTCAGCAAAACCTGAACCCAAACCACCCAAAGCATAAGCTGCTCTGACAATCAATGGATAACCAATGGCGTTGGCAGCATCGATAGCTTCTTGGACGTTGTTGACGGCTTCAGATCTGGCACATTTTTCGTTGATTTCCAACATGGCAGAAGCAAACAATTCTCTATCTTCCGTGGTGATAACAGTGTCGATTTGGGTACCCAAAACCTTAACTCCCAAGCCTTCGAATTCATCTTTCAAGGCAATACCGACACTCAAAGCAGTTTGACCACCAAAAGTACAGTAAATACCATCTGGTCTTTCGTGTTGGATAACTTTTCTAACAAACTCTGGAGTGACAGGTAAAAAGTAGACCTTGTCAGCCAAACCTTTGGAAGTTTGAATGGTGGCAATATTTGGATTAATCAAAATAGTGTAAATACCTTCTTCTTTCAAAGCCTTGATAGCTTGGGAACCTGAGTAATCGAACTCACCAGCTTGACCAATGGATAAACCACCGGAACCCAAAACCAAAACTTTTTTGGCATCAACTCTTGGATGAGCAGCTCTGTTTTCGGCGATTTTACCACCCGGGAATTCAACTTGTTTGTAAACACCAGACTTGTTGAATTCAACAACGGATTGAATAAAGACATCAAACAAGAATTCGGTATCTCTTGGACCAGGAGTAGATTCTGGGTGGAATTGGACAGAGAAGAATGGTTTTGAATCGTGGTAAATACCTTCATTGGAACCGTCGTTGGCATTGACAAACAATTCTTTCCATCCATCAGATAAAGTGTTAGTGTCGACAGCATAACCATGGTTTTGAGAAGTGATGTAACATCTTCCAGAAATGGTGGAAGTACATGGGATGTTGTGTCCTCTGTTACCGAATTTTAACTTCAAGGTGGAGGCACCAGTGGCTCTAGCCAACAATTGATGACCCAAACAAATACCAAAGATTGGAGTTTTACCTTCTTTGAGAACACCTCTCAATCTTTCAACAGTGTCGTTCATAACAGCTGGATCACCTGGACCGTTGGAAATAAACAAACCATCGTAGTCTTCTTTGGTGAAATCGTAGTCCCATGGAACAACCAACAATTCGACACCTCTTCTGACAAAACATCTGATTTGGTTGTACTTCATACCAACATCAACAGCAACAATTCTAATTGGTTTACCGTTTTTGGCCAATTTGACACCTTCTTTTGGAGTGTACAAAACAGGCTTGCTGGTAGAAACTTTGGCAACCAAGTTCTTGACGTTTGGATCATCAAATTCAGGAACATCGAAAAATTGTTCCCAGTTGCTTGGGTTAGCAGCAACTATTTCATCTGATTTGAAGTTTGGTTTTTGCACGGCAAATCTACCTAATGTGGAACCCTTTTCTCTCAATCTTTTAGTCAAGGCTCTGGTGTCAACACCGTAGATGGCAGGGATGTTTTGTTCTTTCAACCATTGACCCAAGGATGACTTGGCTAACCAATGGGAGTATTCTTCAGTATAGTGAGCAACAACCAAACCAGCAATGTGGATTTTATTGCTTTCAAAGTATTTTGGCAAAGCTGGTTCATAATCTTCGTCTTTCAATTCACGGTCTGGAACACCATAGTTACCAACCAAAGGATAAGTGATGACCAAGATTTGACCTTCGTACGAAGGATCGGTGATGGATTCAGGGTAACCAACCATACCAGTCTGGAAGACGACTTCACCCGCAGCTGGGACTTGAGCACCAAAGGAGTAACCTTGCAAGGCGATACCATCTTGGGTTTCTAAAGTCATCAATACATCACCAGTGGATTCCATTGGTGGGGAAATTGGAACAGATAATTGAGCCATTATTCTTGTCTATATTCTTTGTTTTTCTTGATATACAGGGGGGAGTAAAGAGGGGAGCACTAGGATACTTTGTAAAAAGGAAGTAGGTCTAATTGGGGGGGAATTAAAATTGACTCTTCTTCTTAAAAGTAGCAAAATAGGAACAATACTAAAAAGCAAGAAAATTAAAGCTGAAATGAAGGTTGGAAGTTAGTATAAAAAAAAAAGTGGGCTCCTTGGCTAGTGGTTAAATGATTGGGAGAAGATGAAGAAGGGAGATGCAGTTTCAATGGATCACAAAAAAAAAGAAATTAATTTTTTTTTTTTTTCTTTCCACTTCAACTTAAAGAAGCTTGCAGTGAGATGAGATGATGTAAAGTTGAAGTTGGGAATTGAGTTTGACCTCCTGATTCATTGGGGAATGGAGTGCCGGCTCGTGTGACTCATTCGCTGGAATGTTACACTATTGATAGTTCATATCAATCTCATTTTTGCTGTACAACCATCTTCCTTTCTCAACAATTAACCTGTGAGCGTTGGTCTGGTGGGACCAAGAAAACACACATACCAATAACAAATGTGGCTATTAACTCTGTAAGCAATTAACACTGGGAGTGTATGGACGTGCAGACAAGTGGTAATTGTTGAGAAAGAAAGGAGGAGAGAGAGAGAGAAGAGAAGAAGGAAGAAAGGAGGAAGGAAAATAAATAAATAAATAGAAATAAATAATGAAAACAAGAATAAATGGATCAATTCATCCGCTCCAGATTCACAAGTATTTATAGTGCTTTTGGCGCGGGTCGTGCAAACGAGTAGTACTGAAAAATTTTTCAGTTGTGTGCAGTCCCTCATCTTCTACGTCACTATTACAATTACATCACTGCAGGTGCATAATCAACGGTGCTACCAAAGGAGTCAAATATTAGCAATATTATTAACCAACACCAACAGTTGCTCAACGAAAACCCTAAACTACAAGAAAAAATGTTTGGCAAAGTGATGGTGATGTAATGACTTCAGTATATAGAATAATTGTTGTATTTCAACAAGTAATAAATAGGTTGGTATATTTGTCACGTGCATCCAATCATGTGATCAGTATGGATTTTTATTTCCGAAATTTTTGGTTCAATTTCTTTAACAAAATCTTTTCCACAGAAACACTACCAATACAATTTCATTCGCTTTTTACCGGACGCTACCAATTGAATATTTTGAAAATCAAGAAAAAAAATTTAATGTTGCCTGCCAAGCAATTTTCAGGACAATTTTGAATTCCCGAGTGGAGGTGGCTTTTATTATTCGTTGAATCACCGACTTAAAATGTCAGCCACTTAAACAATCTGTTCTGCAAACCAATGCACTGACAGCCACTCATACGGCAACTTAATCTACACTTTGTTTGTATGTCTAAACTGACACAATCACTGGAAATGGTGTTAGCCAATCAGCGGAGAGAAAAAAAAAAGAGGAGACGAAATCAACTCAAAGCGGAAATACACAGGTAAGTTTAAGAAAGAACCAATATGTATATAAAAAAAATTGCACACAAATATATTAAACAAAAATCCTATACCTCACTAACTATCTTGTTCCTCTAATCTTTTGGCTTCATCCATTAGAGGTCTTATGCATAACCAACCAGTTTCTGTTCGGAAATGTCTGCTCAAGGCATCGCTTCTAGCAAACTTCTTACCACAGCCCCATTTAGTAACACCATCTTTCAAATATCCCTCACATTTGAAGTTCTTCACACCTTGATGCAACAACTCATGACGTTTCTTATCGTGCGATCTGGCGAACGATTTGGGACAATGTGAGCATTTGAATGGCTTGTCTGTGGAATGTGTTTTCATGTGCGATTTTAGGTTGTATGGTTTCTGGAAGACTTTGGAGCAAACAGTACATGGGTATGTTTCAGTAGGTGCAGGAGCAGGTGTGGAAGATGTAGATGATAAGCTCTTGGAAGATGTTTTTCTTTTTCTCTTTAATGATGGAGAGATGGTGTAGGATACTAAGGAGGAGTAGTCGATGTTGTCGGATGAGATGTTTGGTAATGAAAGAGAAGTTTGATACTGAGCTTGTTGTTGATAGAGTGGCAGTTGGTGTTGGTACAGTGACTGATATGACTGTTGGTAAGCTTGCAGATATGCTTGTTGTTGCTGTTGCTGTTGCTGTTGCAATTGTTGCACTTGTGTTTGTTGTTGTTGTTGCTGTTGATGTTGAGCTGTTGATGTTGATGTTGATGATGATGATGTTGATGTTGTTGTTGCTGTCGATGATGTTGAGATTGGTGTTGTGCTGGATGTTGGTATGGAGAATAGTCAAAGGGGAAAGCCTGGGTGTAAGGACTTGTGTTTTGGTTTGCGGTGGTCGTATTTAAAGACAAGTTGATGTCTTGCAGCAGCCCAAGGTATATGGAAGGAAGTTGTGTTTGGAAAGGTTGTGTGATCAACATGGCTTGTGGTTGTTGCTGGTAGGTGCTGTTTGTGGGTGATGCAGTGGGGTTGCTAGAGTAGTAGTAAGGTATGTTGTTGTTATTATTGTTGATAGTAGCGGTGGTGGAACGAACCGACATGGTGGTCATAGTTAGCTTGCGGTGTTTCAAAAAAAAAAAATACCAAGAAAAATCTGCGAGTTATTTTATTTTTTATTCCGTTTATTTTTTTTTTTCTTGGTGGAGAAACCGGTTAATATTTATAGATTTCAAAAAAAAAAACGATGCACCACAAGAAGCGAGCTGACTATTAACACCACGGACGATAAAGACAAGACACAGTAAGAAGAGAAACAGAAAGAGAAAAAGACACAGGCTGCGCTAAGGGAGAGATAGATTTGCATTGTTCGGGAAATCAGCGCAGCAGGAAGAAAAAAAAGAAAATATTTTTACTTTTAGCTTAGTCTGCGTTTGTGGTACAAAATAGAATATGAAATTACCCTAACTGTATCTTCTGTATCTCCCAACTGTCCTGTATCGGAAATAAAAAAAAGGCTGCGAAAGGAGAATTGGTCCACTTTCCCGAAGAGGTTTAACCTTTGATTTGAGTTGGAGAAGCAAGAGCAAGAGCAAAAGCAAGAGCAAGTACAATGTACAGAGTCACGGACAAGATGCTGAGGTTCTTGCTTTTGTACACCAAGGGTATCGGAATTGAACCCGAAACACAAACTGATGCACAAGTTGAGAAAGGAGGAGGGGAGGGAGGAGAAGAAAAAGAAGAAGAGGAGCAGTTGTGGGTTTGCTATGTTTTGAGGATCTGCTTTTTTGTAGGGGAAGAAAAATAAAAAGAAGTGACGCAATAAGTAAAAAGTAAGATTTTGTGTCCTGTACTATGAAACGATGATAATTGAACTGGCACTTTTTTTCTTGGCACAGGCTTATTCGGGGACTCTCTTATATTTATTTTACTTGTGGTTGGGTTTTCTTGACGTGCTGAGCTGGCGGCACAGATTGACACCCAACTTGATGGGGGGTTTTGTTGCTCCAAAGTAGTCCCACTGGCATCGTTTCCTTCGATACACACACCAGCGAGCAAAACTAAAACCACGCACAGGAATGTTAGTCGCACCGCCCACTTTTTTTTTTTTGTCTCACTCCTTCTCTTGAGGGAAATAATGGCCAACAAAAGTTGGGAGTGTATCCGGGGTTCCGAAAGTGGGTTTTTTAAGTATGAGGGATTTTTACGTTTTACAATTTACCATCAACAATTTGCAATTTATCATTTAGCTTTTACTGCTTACTTACTTATGTATTTGCTTTGTTTGGGTTAGTTTAGTTAGTTCGTACGCCACACGAAATTCTCATCTCTTTTCCCTTATTTCCACTTTTGAGTTCGTTGTTATAAACAAGGCTGACAAGGCTTTTTTATTTTTCGGCCAACTGGCGTAGCGTCTTTCTGTGTGTATCGCTACTGTAATAAGGTTAAACCACCCGTTGGACAGTGGGCTCACAGTCTACTCTCTCCATCTCCCCACCTGCTTGGGGTCTTTATGTTTATCCATTCACCGGACACCTCTGCTAGTGCTTGTTATTTCCATGAAGATTTCTTTTTTCTTTCGGATTTTTGTTCTGCCATTTAAGACGTGATACATTTGAATTGGAACTTTGTAATTTGATTGGTCGAGATTAGAATTTTTAAATCAACTGCCGTTGTTCCCCTCTCTCCCCTTTAGGTGAACTGGCTTTTTAAAGTTCTTCATATTTTCTTTAGCATTGCTGTTTCAAACGAAAGAGGGACCGCAGCACAGCACAGCACAGCACAGCAAAGCACAGCAGTAACCGTACCCCCGGTATTTGATACTTCGGCCATCTCTCCTTAATCCTAAGCCAACTTCCTGTCGTCTTTTCTCTCCTTAGCTGGGAATTCAATTTTTTTCTTGGCAAGAATTTTCTTTTCATGCGTAACAGATAAATTAAGTGTACAGTTTTTAGCAACTGCCAAGAAAATTTTCACGGTGATCCACTTGCCGGAGGCATAGCAGAAACCCAACCAGGCTTATCGCAAAGAATCAAGCTAAATCGCTATACAAATTAAATACCGGATACGGCAATTATCAAACATCCAACCGCAGTCGGCTGCTTTCTCGCGTGTCTCTAGAAAAGACACATCATCAACATCTGCTTACCCTTCCAAACACAACAGCCCAAACATAGAAAACTAAAAATAAAATTATTAAAAATACCAAAGGAGGCAATGCCATTTTGCTAAGGTGATTGCGGGAATTTTAGAATAGTGGTTATTGAAGCTTAGTTCGAACCAGCCATAATTGCAGATCTAGAATTATAGTTTATGAGGGCCCATTTAACCAACAATGTGACTTATCAATAACAAGGTGATACCCATCTTCTTCTCTTTCAAATTGTGTTTATCTTTCAGTGTAAGAGAACTTTGCTGACGTCATTGTTTGATAATTCACGCAAATAAAAAGCTAAAAACGAATTGTCTGGTAACAATGGTCCATATGTGTCAAATGAAAGAAAAAGAAAAAAAAACAACCGATGCTTCCAAAGAACCAAATTACTATTGTGCGCCGCAATAGAATGGGTAATTAACAAAACGCAATCCACTTATGATCAATTAAATTCAATTGTGATTTAACTCCTAGAACAAAGAACGCGGGTATTTTAGATCACTTTGGCCTAGTCACTTTATGGACCCAACGGGTATGGCGTCCCAAAAATAGATTGCGCTCTGATAAGAACATCAACGATACAATGGAGTTATATCGAAAACCAAAAACTTAATAAGGTTGGTTTTTTATTTCCCCAAGGAAATAACAAGAGCAATTTTTTGCATCGGATATGTCAAGTGTGGCGCCCAGATTTATACAGGCTATTGATTTTTCATCGGACCTACCCAAAGGATATAAATTTACTTCGGATCGATTGGAACTAATCCATTGTTTGCAGATAATGCTTGATAAGTCCTGCGCTTAAGCCATAAAAGTATATGCTTTTTTTTAAACAAGTTTTCTTTCTATGTGGAGACATGGTTTGAGCACCGATGATATTGTGGAGAACTGAAGTGTGTATGCAACAGAGACCCGACGGATTGAAGGTTGTCAGGTGTCCTTTCAATCTTCAAAAGAAATACGTAATTGGAGGCATGAACAGTTACTAGATAGAAGTTATCAATGACGGAAGCACTTGGAGACTCCATAATTTCAAAAAAAGACACCAAAAATTTTTCAAGCTCTGTGGGATTGTTGTGATGTTGCAAAAGTAAAAATGAATCCAGACATCGAACTACTTGATATTTCCATGAAGCAATGTAGTAATCGGTGCTGGCTGCTACTAATAAGTCTTTGTTGATGATTCCTGATGAAGTGTAACCATTTAATTATGTTGATGGCAATACAATGTATTGTCTTTGTTGGAGGCCTTCGACACTAGTTCCGTTGTTTGCTTAAGAGTAGATTTACAACAGACCCAACAAACGCAAACATGAAAAAAGTGGTCGTCACTTATGCTTCTACAAAAGATTCATTAATTTATCACAATCGATAGAAGGAAATTGCAGCGGATGTATATCGATTGGTTTATATGAGAGTGGTGTACTTCTTGTAAGGTAATCAATTTAGTACTTCAGAATACCTGATCCCATGGTTCCGAATCTTATAGTCTTCAGTTGTTTGGCATTTGTTTCGCCGTTCAGGTCCATCCTGGCTGTGTTTGTGTACACATTTGACGCTTAACTGTAAAAAGAAACCACCCATGAGTTCCCAAGACAGTTCAATTGAAGAGCTATCCTGTGGGAGAACCACTGCTTGAGACGATTCAGCCATGGTTGGTGATTTGGGTAGATGTGGCAACACGTCCCTTTTGGTTTTTGTTTTGTGCGCAGGTTTCATTTCCAACGTGTATAGCGAAGGGGAAGAGAGAGAAAAATTTTTTGTTTTTGTTTTGCGTTGTCTTGAAATTTCGAACAGTTTATATGTTGGCATCGTTTTCCAGAAGGATCGCAACTAGCTATAGACGTTCATTTATATCACATTTCTACAGAATGTCATCCACTTCATCATCCACCAACAGACCAATTGTTATTTCTGGTCCTTCAGGTACTGGTAAATCCACGTTGTTAAAGAAGTTGTTTGCCGAATACCCAGATAAATTCGGCTTTTCCGTCTCCAACACTACCAGAAAACCAAGACCGGGTGAAGTCCACGGCAAAGATTACAATTTCTCTTCTGTTGATGAATTCAAACAGTTGATCGAAGAAGAAAAATTCATTGAATGGGCCCAGTTTTCTGGCAATTACTACGGAACTACCATTAAGGCAGTCAAGGATGTTGCTCAACAAGGTAGAATTTGTTTGTTGGATATCGATATGCAAGGAGTCAAGTCTGTCAAGAAGACCGATTTGAATGCCAGATATCTTTTCATAAGTCCGCCTTCAATTGACGAATTAAGATCCAGATTGACTGGTAGAGGTACCGAAACCGATGAAAGTTTGGAAAAAAGAATCGCTGCTGCTGCTGCCGAAATGGAATATGCTGAAAGCGGTGCTCATGATCAAATAATTGTTAATGATGATTTGGACAAAGCCTATGTTGAGTTCAAGCACTTTATTGTTGGGCAAGAATAGATGTGCACTAGTGTACCATAGAAATTTATACCTAGATAATTAGACTGTTTTATTCAAGAATACATAATTACCTTCCCCTTTTTCTACTGATACGTTGATCGAGTTGGAATACTCTGTATGGTCGGTTTTGACCTCGTCTTGGAAAGAGGTACAAGCGTGGAGTTTGATCCATCAACTCACAAGACGCACAAATCAAACTTCGGTTATCAGAAAGAGACAGAAAAAAAAAAAAATCATGAGTTTCTGAATTTCTCTAACTTTCTTCCTTCTTTATACCCGCTATCAAAGAATCCCCAAGATCTATTCAAAACCCATAATTCAAAAATGTCCGGACTTCCATCATCAGCATCTTTCGGTGAAGAAGAGTATGTATTTTCCAATTTACCAATTCGATTTTGAATATGTGTGTGTGTTTCTCACCGAAGCTCGAGCCACTTCTTTCCCCCGTTTTCGATATCGCTCGGGGTTTGAAATACCTATTATCAAAAAAATGTATTGCCAAATTACAAATAACTAACAATAACAACGCATGTGTTAAAAAAGAGAACCTGATCTTCTTCAAAAGATGTGGGCCAAATCGAAGCAACAACCATTGGTTCCAATAGGTTCGTTGTTAACTGCCGGGGCGGTTTTTTTAGCAGCAAGATCCATGAGACGAGGTGAAAAGATGAAGACGCAAATCTATTTCCGTTATCGTATAGCATTCCAATTGGCCACTTTGGTAGCATTGGTATTGGGAGGTATGTACTATGGTACGGAAACTAGAGAATATAAACAATCCGTGGAAGATAAATTGAGAGAAAAGGCTAAGCAAAGAGAAAAATTATGGATCGAGGAACTTGAAAGAAGAGACGCTATCATACAGGCTAGAAAACAAAGATTCGAAGATAGCAAAAGAGAATTACGTGAATTGGCCAAACAAGGTTTCGAAGATGAGAGAAAAGAACAAGATGAAAAAGCAAGAAAAGAAGATTAAACTAAACGGAAGTAGAATTCTACCATTTACTTTGGATGCTGAAAGTCCCAATCTGTGTCTATGTGATATTTATTCAGTTACACTCTTTTTACCACCCTTTCATTCATTGGTTAAATATATGTACATAGTAAAAATTTACAACTAGTAAATTAGCAATAAAAAATAAAAACTATATATAAAGCGTTAACCATCAATGGTCTGCTTTGTCTCTTCCAGGAGCTTCAACTACCAAATCATTTAAATCCACATAATAATCATATTGACAAGTAGTATTATCTTGTGAATCAGGCTTAAGTTCATCTCGTATCACAATAATTACGTCTTGATGGATGGATTTCAAATATAGACTCATTTCATAATTGGCCTGTTGTCCCAATTGGTTCAATATTATCACATCATATTCTTGAGCAACCGTGTCTTCAGAAATATCATTGATACTCTCCTGTAAAACGGTATTCCTAGTATGCTTATCTTCATCTTGTTCATTGTTCTGTATGTCAATCTTTTCCTGGTTCTTATTTATACACAACACTTTCTCCTTGTCAAGACGTTTCACCAATTCGTCCAAATTCAAATTTTGTTCCATAGGGATTATTTCCTCGACAACTACATCTTCTGCAATCGACGGAGCTGGGGAACTGGCCCTTATACTTGGCACTGGAGTGATCGTTGGTGAGGGAGAAGGTGATCTAGAAAGTAATGGAGGTGATGAAGGACTTTTAGCCGAAGTTGGCTGTAATTTGATTTGTTGTAGTTGAGATGATAGTATATCTCGATTATCATTATGATTGCTATAGCTTTTATTATTATTACTAAGCAATAATACCGGGGATGGTGGGAATTTATTATATGTCTTTTTATAAAATTTCTCAGGATCATATTTAGCCCGTTCTTCTAGGGACATGTATGGGAATGAAGGCACATATCTCATTTGGTCAAGTTCAATCTGACTATGGATCATGGCAAGTCTTTCTAAAGCTGGCATGGTCGAAAAATTTCTATCTATTGTATGAATTATTATATCACTTATAATACAAGCTATTGTTATTTTTTTTTGCAGTTGTTTAGATTTCGGTTGCACTGGAAGGGGAATAAGTATGGTTTCTTCCTAAGGAGGTGATATCTAATTTTCAATATCTATTTGGGAGGATGACATGAACGTGCTCTTGGATGAAACTATGTAAAAAAAAAAGAACAGATAGCTCCAATTATGAAAAGTGTAGTCTTAGTCTGCATTTGTCATACTTCTGCATAATGCTTCAAATTCATCATCAAAAATTGTATCAATGCACGTGATCGCCCTGAAAAATGAAATTTTTTTCACCTGAACCCTGGGTTGCTTTTTAATTTCCTTTCTTTTTCGCATCTGTATGTGGAACTAAAAACATAATGCTGCAACTTGCGCCAAAAAAAAAAAAATAAAATAAAGTTATATGGCATTCATTGAGTCTTTTCAAAGGGTCCTCATCTTTTGAGAATAGATAGTACCTACAGAATTGTCTACTTTTTATTTTTTTTTTTGTTAGTTTTCAGCTTTCTCTATTAGTACTAATAAAAATATATATAATCTCAAACGTAATCATCATCTAATATTAAAAAAGTGAATCATATATTACTTTTTTTTTGTTGTTCCTGTGGTTGTTGTGTCCTTATTCACTATTCATCCGCGTTA